>JAUMGZ010217022.1:0-11669 GCA_032359645.1 Pododesmus macrochisma
CACCGACCTACGGCAAGTCACTGGCAACTTTCTCACACTAGGCCGCCCCGGACGGGGATCGAACCTAGGAGGTGAAAAGCTCTTATGATTACAAGTCGGCGACTTTAACCACTAGGCCACCACAGCCCCCACATGAAGTAGTACACATAGTTCAAACATAAACATAATGATGACAAGACACACTAAAATCGGAAGATAAATGGTATTTCAAGAATTGCTTGAGTGTCTTATACTAATGTTGAAGTTATAAAATGTTAAAGTTGGTAGAATTCATGATCGTGTTTAATTACAGATATGTTTTCTCTCTGTGAGTAACAATAAAAGTGGAATGAATAATTTCGCGATTTACGTAAATCAGTCTAACTATGTTATTGATAATTCATTTCCAAGTCCCTTTTGGTCCCTATGTCAGTTCCATTCTCAATGAAGATTGCACCCGTTAAAAATAGTGTACATTAACTTAAAGAATGATTAAAGTGTCTTTTCAGAAAACAAATTAAACAGTCAGTTCTCAGGTTACTCTCAAGTTATGCGTTTGTGCCATGAACAACCGTATTTAAATACACATACATGTATCTTATTTAGCGTACGGCGCATAAGGAGGTTGTACGCTTAATAGTAGATCAGTGTATAAATAAGTTTATATTATTAATAGAAATATATTTTTGATCTCGTTATTAATCTTGTTGTTACGTCAACTACACGTGCTATTTCAACGGAAAACTGGAAAACCCCAAGACTATAAAAATAGCGTATGAATGAATTCCTCAATGTTTAATTACTTTAGCTTTGATTGGGACAGCTGGCGATTAACATTTAACACTTATCAATACAAATACTGTACAGACGTCGCTGACCAGCATTTACAGGCGGAAACACAGGAAATTGAAGGCTAAATAGAATACCAGATGTCAATGAAACGTCATTCAAGAAAGGTACGTAGTAACAAGAATTACTATTCATAACATCTTACCGATATCAATACTCTTGGGTACTACTACTACTGCATGTATTTTCTTATGACCATTCATTTTATCTTCAGCAGTTGTTATGAACAATTTGATTTTACTTTTAAAATTTTTAATACGATATTAAAATGTTTGTTTTCTGCAAACGTTAAAGAGCGCATAGTAAGTTTTAAGAGCTAATCATACATTTTACGGAGGCAACTAATCAAAAAAGATTCAATATAGATATATGTTATCAGGTCAAAACTATGTCTGTTTAGGGTACCATCTCACGCAAGCTAAGTTTCGATATAATGCATCTCATATATGATAAACAAAGTGTTTTGTATACGTTTGCTAGCAAGAAGGTAGGGCTATATGAGCAAATAATCTTCTGTGTGATAGGCATGTTGACTTTTTCTGTAATTTTGAATGTGTCATGTGATAATCTGAACATGACCAAACTGTTGAATTTACACAATAAAAACCCATTTTATCAGCTCCTATCTAGACTGATTTAGATGATCACATTTTCTTTGATAAATGAACTCAGAACAGCAAAAAATGTCAAGTGTTTTTATCTTACATATGTGTGCATTCCTGTTTTTGGGGTTTTTTGTTTTGTTTTTTATTTGACAACCTATCCCGCTCAAGATAAAAACGTGTTTTGTAGTATTTAAGATTTGGTCAGTTAAAATGACGAATAAGTGATTTATAGACATATGATGTAGTTAACCACACTGGATAAGATCATAAAGGTCAACAAGCGAGCTTGAATTTTTTTATTTGTAAAACCGATTTCCTTGGCTTGAAATTTCAGATAAGGCACTGGATATCAAATTAAACATCAAACTGCAGACAGTTTCTTATTAAATAGGATAAAAGGCACATGGTTTAGAACGTTAAGATAATTTATCGGAAGAATATTCATAACAAGTTTAAATCTTTTTTATTAGTTATTTAAAGGTAAGCATTACGGAACACATTTAGGAAAACTGAAAATTGTTAAATACCAATCCTAAAAAAGCAATGCTTTAGAGAGTAAGTCACAATTAACATTACTAACATTATATATAGTGTATTTTTATTTCTATAGAATATTTATAACCTATTTAAATCTTATTTGAAATATAATGATATGGGGACCAAATTTTCGGAAAACGTGAAATGTTTAATATACCTTTCTCAGAAAAGCAATGCTTCGCCCTGTTTGTGTTATCACGTGAGCTTGTGTCATGAACCATAGCTTGCATATGATGAGTCAGACACTGAATACTGCTGTTATAAAGAACATGTGTATTGACTAATATTATATAACATTGTCAAACGGACAAAGCAGTTTGTACGTATACCAGGAACTAGATTTTATAAACACAGTAATGTGTATATTTAGAATAATACATTAAATGGGTTTTCCACCTTTGGTCTTTCGTCACGATTAGTAGAAACATTTCGGAGTGATATAAAACAATAACAAAACCTTGGAGGAATACGTACTCCTCCCAGACAAAACAAACATCTCTGTTTTGTCGAGAACTTATACACTTGTCCGGTATCTTAGCTTCTGTGGAAGCTCTCCGGCTTTTACCCGCATGAAGATCGGGTAAACGCCGGAGAGCTTCCACAGAAGCTTCTGTTATCTGTACTCATCTCACGGTAAACATACTGCATTTATTGTAAAAGTTTTGATTATTTATGAGTTCGGTTGTGACATACTATATGCGACTGATGATATATATCTTTCTCCGTTTTATATATAGTCTTTATTAAAACTATGCTGATAAAAGCTTGAAAATTGGTCAGTATGGCACTTAACTTAAAATGAAACATCATGATGAAATATCTTCACATCTGAATGCACACTGATGATAATTCCCGTTTATGTGTACTTGATATTGCATTTCCTACGGAACAGTAAGTCCCCGAACATGGGTTTTTACAAATGGATTACACATTCTATATAAATTATAACGTCACCTTTGCTGATGAAAACTAGGTTGTTCGAAACACATATCCAGAGGAATACGTTTAAAAAATCCTATTTGACTACGGAAACATAAAACATTTTGGCCAGACAATTTTGTATTATTGTTGGGGTATGGATTTTGTACATCATTACCATCGTGCATTTTTTGTCACCGTTTCCCCTTTGGCTCTGTAGGTTTGATTTACCGAAGTCTTGTCTATTCTTAAACAATTTTCTCTATAGCGTCCATTCATGACGGCTACTTCGAAGCAAGGTCTGGGGTTCGCGACGGGGGTGTCTCACACGGAGTTTTGGCTCTTTCCTCTTATAAATATCATATTTATCGGAGGCATGTTTCAGATTGCATTTTTGTATTACAAGATGGCCACCATGACAGCCATTCAGAAAATCAATCTATTCTCATTCACGATACTATCTTCAAAGAAACTAGAGCTATGGTCAATTCGAACTGAAGGACGATAGAAGCAATGTTAAAGAGCCAGTGTCACATCGTTTATTATTTTTTTTCTATATCTTTCTCTTGTCAATACTGACGCACGTATATTCAAACTAACGTTAAATGTCATCAAGTAAGGGCATAATGTTGTACAATATATGTAACTTTACATTTTGTAAGAATACCTCTAGGTTTAACGTAATTTCAAATGCAATTTTCAGCTAGCGAGTTTATTCTTATGGTGAATTTGTCAGGGGGCTCTTGTTTGCACTTTGTTCTGTTGATTTTATTTCTTCTTTTTTATGTATTAGTTGTTCCCCTTAAGGCAACAATTGTTAGTCAATTGCTTTAATTGATAGTTTTAGTTATTTTTTTTGCTTTCTATGAACATAATTTTATTATATAGCTAACATGGTGCCATTGTAACTTCAGAACTTATCCAGCGAACCCACCGTCGTGATGCTCGAGTGCTACATCGTCTTTGCTTTATCACCGTGTACAAATCAACAATCAGGGTACTGGCAAGGTCGGAAATCCTGCATTGACAATCATTTTAGATGATGTTGTCGCAAATGTCCTCGAATGTTTAGCAAACCAGAGAAGATGATGATATTCGTAAGTCACTGAAATACTCTCACAACCAATGCACACCAGCTTTTATTTTTATCCTCATTCTTTCTACTTGATAAACCCACTTTAATTTACATCACCGTCGTCGCTCACGCTTCGTTTTCACCACCCTAGACAGACCGTGCCACCACCTCTAGCTGAACCTTGCCATCACCTCAATTGTTGGGTTGTACACGATGTATATACTAAAGTATACTTTGTAAATACAGGTATATTCAGTGGACCGTAATATTCTGAGGATTTTCAACAAGGCTGTATTTTGCAGTTACTATAGGTTAATCATTGCGGTTTTTACATGCAAAGGTCTCGGAACTAACGCGATTTGAAAGCAAAATCGGGAAGAACGCAACCGGAAACGGAGCGTATGTGACAGATATTCGTTGGCTCCAACTAACAGCAGGGATAACAATCTGATTAAAATCTTAGGTAGTCCCATAGGCGAGGTCGTCCCGATGACCAAGAAGTTTATGGATGTCATTATATCATAAACCAATGAGAACTTTTCTCTAAAAAGCATTTTTCGCAAGTAAGTCATTGTTCTTATACCACAAAAAATCATAATAATTAGAACATAGTTTAATTGCATTAGAATATATCACATCCCGGTAAAACTTACTCCCGCTTCTTATGTCTGTTGTCAGAAACGTTCTAATCCAATAGAAACATGTTCTAATTTTTTAGAACTCTCTGTGGTTTAAGAACAAATGGCAAGGATAATATAACATTTTAGACCACCAGTCAGGACAATACATTTTAAATGCTTTTGTTAGAGAACATCTTTGAATGAGAAAAATTAAAGCGATTTTCAAAGATTTAAGAAATGAGATTTTAATTCAAATCATACAAATCTACCAGTGTGAACACAAACAAAGAAGGTACATAGTTTAAATTGATTTTACTGCGTTTGGCAACCTCAGTGGGCACAGCCATCTTACCTTACTGCTCGATACATATCAATCCTTATTTGTTTAAGCATGTGTTCCAAAGCATCAGTTGAATTTTGACTGTAGAATTTTGATTGGTTAATCCAAAGGTCATCGAGACGACCTCACTTACGGGACTACTTCAGATGGTGGAACAGCAGAGCCGAACAAACCGATTGCAGGGATAATGACCCCTGCATCTTCTATTGGACGTACAGGGACCGGTTTACGTGTAATCTTACTTTAAATATTACTACTGATCCATAACCTAATATCCTTTCTATAATTCCAGGTCATTAGAAATTAAATATGGATCCAGCGGAAAGAAAGGAGTTGCGTAAAAACCAAGTGAAGTTTGTTCAGGACCTAGAACCATGGGATGTTCTAGATCATCTGCAAGCTGATGGGATCTTGACAGAAAACGACTATGAACGTATATCTAAAGGGACGTCGCGTAAAGATCGCTGTCAACTTCTGTTGTCACTGTTGCCAACGAGAGGGCCATTGGCATATGGTTCGTTCAGAAAAGCTTTACACAGTACTAAATATAAACATCTTGTCCAAGAACTGACAGACTTAAACTTACCAGTGAATCAAACCATGACCAAACGCGTAGAAAGTGAGAGCGATGAAGAATGTGGCACGAAATCTACGGCTTTGTCAGGGGTGTGTTCGAATTGTAAACCCTTACTGCCAAGTAAGTGGTCAAATGCTGATCTTGAACGACTTTTGGGCACGCACTGTTGTCTGTTTATGCAGAACATTGAACCAAATGATCTGATAGATTATCATTATCAAGAAAATATCATTAGTGACGATGAATATGACCGAGTAAGAACAGGACAGACGAGGAAAGATAGGTTTATAACATTCCTTGAAGAAATCTCAAAATGCCCCAAGGAAAAAGTGGTTTCAGTTTTACAGAGATCGTTAGAGAAAAAATATGGATACATTGCTGAAAGAATTCAGGATCCAAACAGAGACAATACTGAAGAAGGTTTGAAAACTACTATTGAAAACCGACTTTATGAACACTGCCATAACTGTAAAGGTTTCGAAGAAATAAATACGCGTTATCTCAAAGGAAACGTTTTAAACAGAGGTATACAGGAATCACAACAACAGAAAGTGCCTCAGAGTTTGACACGTATAACTTCCCCATCATTGACTGTTCACATATTAGGAAATGACAATGGCAATAAAACGTTGTCAATAAACAATGCTTCGTCATGCAAAGAAAAGAAAAAGATGGAACTTTCGTCTGCAGAGGGTGATAGAAACTGTTCCAGCACAACAAAAAGACATCACACGAAAGCCCTGACCTATGAAGAACATGAAGTTGTTCCAAGCAATGAACAAGATCATTATACAACCACTATGTGCAGGGCACCGTTTTTGAAATCTTTATGTTTAAAATTAGAAGCTTTAACAGAGAAAGGTGAAAACAGAAGGTCTACATCTACGAAGTGTACAGACGAGATGATGTATATTCGAGACAATGGTATCAAGGAACGTTATACGTCACAACACAACGGTCATATAAGCAGTGAAAACACTGTCTATCCTTATGACGCATGGTATACAGATCCGTCAAATATACATCAAAATTTCAAAAAGAAAATGCGCAGACCCAAAACTCACAAAAGAGGAAATAAAACAAGCTGTAATTTAAGTCAACACCAGAGTAATTGTGAGAGGAGTGCTATATGTAACTGGCAATTGATGCCAATAAATGTCAGTAAGGAATGCCTTCCCTCTCAACCTGGGTCAATAACACCGATTCGTCTTCCAGGTAAAAAGCTAGAGGTAGCATTCAATTCTTTGAGTACCTTGATAAATACAGGTCAATTCGAGAAATTTGAGAATCTGTCATGCAAACTTAAGTGTAAATTTTGTTTTAACCCAGACATGATGTGCATTCTGGGGTATCTCCACGCAAGTCGTGATCTCTTCAAAACAGAGTTTGATTCTGCAAAGAAACATATAAACAAAGCATTTGAAATTGTTCCAAAGACAAGCAATCCAAAATATTTTACAGTGGAATTGTTCACGGCCAAGACCAGGATGTATATCACCCAAAAGAAACTTGACAAACTCGAGAAGACGCTTCAAGATGCAAAAATGATAATAGCGACAGACCCTGTCGGCTGCACTGGCAGAGCTGCTGGATGGTTGTATATGAATGATGCCCGTAACAAAACCGCACAAATTAGCACATTGAATTGTTCTTCTCGGAATTTCAGTAACGCCTACTGCAGTTTACATAAATCCGCCAAACAGAGCTTTGAGAGAGCGTTGGTAAATTTTCAACAAGACGGTGGCATGGATGGACCGTTTGGGTTTGGGTACGCACTTTGTCATCTGGTCATTTTGTTGTTACGTTGTGGTGAAAATGGGCTAACAATGGATATTCTTATTCCACCAGACGAGGATGTAACAATTGCCGGTAAATACCTAAGACAACTTGAAGATTCGGAGGTCGCCATTCCTAAAATTCTTGAACTTCCTTTTCTACTTGCTAAGTCCGATTACCAATTTAGAAGAGGAAATATAGTTCGAGCTATGGAATATGCGCAGTCTGCTTTCAGTGTTGAAACTGACTTGAATCTCCTTGAATTTACAGACCATGCTCATAATAGAATTGTTTTCCTCAGAACAAAAAATTCTAACCGAATTCATGAAATAACAGAAGATGAAGTTTCAGAAACATTGTTTAACGATGAAAGTGACAGTGACGATTTTTCAGATTGGTCGTTTTCTTCTGAGTGTTAATATACATTATATAATAATAAAAATAATAATAATTACATTTCAATAGCGCTAATTCAAGAATACATTATATTAGCTATTCACAGGTTAAAATATTATCAAGTTAAACATACAAAAGGATAATATTATTCTTAAGGAAAGTTTGAAATGGTAAAAAGTACATAGGTATGATATTAAGCTACCAGCATTGTGTCTCAGCGCGCGAATGAAATTCGAATGATGTCAACACTGGCATGAACAATACATACATATTACATTACTGCAAATAGATAATGATAGCCAATATTAAACCCCTCTTGTATTCCTATCCTACCGAATTCGAACTGTGGCATATACTAAGTTGTACCACTGCAAGGATGTGCTTAAAATCGAGAATAGAGTATCTCGTTAACCGGTTTAACCACAACGTCTGGTTTCGTAGTGGGTGTCCGTTCTAAGTCGGTCCGCATGTATAGCTAGTCAGGAGGATTGTTGTAACGTCAATTTGTTTTCTTTTTATTCCAATGCTAAATTGTTTGATGCAGCTAATGTTGGTTTGTCATCGTTTCGCTTTCTGTTGATTCAACTCATCAATTTTCAATATTGCTAAACACGATCATTTTTCGGTTCATTTTGTAATAATGTAAAACTCGTTTTCTGCGCTTTAAAATATTGTATTGTAGTTTGATATTGACCGAAGAGTGTAACATTGACACGTGAATAAACTCACTATGGACTAACCCTACTTTGGTAGGTCGGATATTCATTTTGTAGTCAAATAACCTTTCCGTGCGCCTCTCAATAAAATAATTTGCGTTTTTTCAAGTTTCGCTTTTTCGCGGTCTATACGGCGCTTTTCGCTTTGTCACCACGAAAAAGCGCCGTTTAGTGAAGTAAAACGGCGCTTTTTCGCCTTTCTCAAAAAGCGACAAAGCGAAATAGCGAAATTTAATAAAATAAAACGGCGCTTTTTCGCCTTCACACGAAAGCCCTTCTTATTTGACATGTGCACTGAGAAGGTACTAGCCATAAAGAGTCTAAAAGGTTCTAATATCCTCGCCATTTGTTCTAATTTCACCAGGATATTCTAATAATTAGAACATTACGCTATTGTGTGGTGGAACGCAGAGCAGCGAACCTAAGGGAGAGAACCAGGCTAATGAGTAATTCCGAATTAAATTAAAGGGGAGTTAACCGTGATTTGTGTTGTTGAAGATCGTCTGCATAGATCTTGGAACTGACTTCAACTGTGCAAAGTCAACTCATATATATATAAGCATGGTAAGGACTGGTTTGAATAAGTCTAGTTACATTTGTAAATCTACTTGTGTTTAATATTTTAGAGTTTTAAAAACATTAACGTTATTAACGTTGCCTGTACTGTACAATCGTAAAATTTCAAATGATGTGATACAGTACCATTCGGGGAGAAAAATAATATGTTAGTTTCAAAAAATTCTTTTTCAGTTTTCCCATATGCTATGTGGCTCAAAAGGTCATTATCAGAGTAAAATATTTTTTGTATGTGATATTCATTTTTAAATATCGATTCATTCATTGAAAGTTGGCCCTCAGAACGCCTTGTCTTATAAATGTCACAGTACCCCAATTGTGCCATTTTTACCACATTTTTTGCAATTACTTGTCAAATACTCAATACAGATCAATGAAATTTTACACACAACAAATAGATAATGAAAAAAGTAATATTTGATCTTGCTTTGGTACATATGTGCATTGGTTCTAAAATTAGAACCGTCTGACGTAAGGATAAATTTAATCCGGAAATCTACCACGACAGTACCCCGATTGTGCCACTTTCTTTAAAATGCAACGGATGCTGTGGACTCTTTACGAACAGAACTAATTTCCATATTTATTTTGAAATAGACATTATACTTTGAAGATTGTTTGCATTATCAACAAACCCCATGCAGTAGATATCAAGTGTCACTGCTTTAAATGCATGGCACGTCTTTGACCCCGTTGCACAGGGTCTTTGACGGAAAACCAAATTTATTTTGCATACCTATCAATTTTGAACACTTGTCTTCGCAAATTCTTCTGAAGAAGCTGGGAAGAATTGCTGATAAAAGATGCAGAATAAACATAGCTAAGGAAGGCAGAATGTTCAGTTCATTAAATTTCACTATGGAAAAAAGTAGAGCTGATTTTGGCCATATTGGCCCAATCGGGGTACTGGCACAATCGGGGTACTGTGACTTTAGTATTTTAAGATATCTTGATTAAACTTGCAGTATATACGTATCATTTAAACTATTATGATCAGCACAAGTCTAAAATAAGTGGTTGATGTATGCCATCTCAACTTGTCGAGGCGACAACTCGAGAATTATCATTCTAAAATCTCGCCTTTTTGAGGCGACAACCCGAGAATAAGTATAATAAATCTCAGGTTGTCGCCACAACAAAACAGCCACCATTGAAAATTACTTTTGCTGCATAGGGATACACCATAAATTGATATATCATGAAAAGGTTGTATATAGAATTGTTTGTTTTATTCGGGTTTAGCTTCCCTTTAACTCATTTTGGTCATATTGAGACGGTGTCTGCTTGCAGCAGTGCGCACTTATGGCGACTTTATAGTGCTGTCGTCTCACTGAAATATAACACCACAGACACATTGGCATGATTCTTCACTCGGTCACATTATTCTGACACCAAGCCAACCAGTCCTTCTCCTTCCCATTAATGCTGCTTATCTAAGCAGGGAGCGTGAAAAGTGCCAAATTTTAACGTCTTGGAATATGGCGCCACCAGGATTGGAACCCGCGATCGCGGATTCTCTTCACCAGTGTACCGACACGATAAGAACATGCTATTAACCACTTGGCCACCGCGCCGGTGGTTGTATATAGAAAGTAGAACCCCGGCGTTTCCTAAGTGCTTTTAAGATTGCACTGTGTTTGAAGGTAAATATAGATAAATGAACTCAAGTAGGAACTTAGTTGTACTCAGGAAGGTTTTCTTATAGTAAAAAGGTGACTTTTGTATAAAATTTGCCAATTTGAAGCGGCGTAGGGAACTTTTTCTTTGGGTATCCCCGAAGCTGAATTAAGTGTTATTTCTATGCTCTCCAATTTTCCTTATCCGGTCATTTCAGATTTTGTCCTATAACCTATGTAAAAAGAGGTGTCAAGTTTTCCTGTTAGATGCATGTCTATGTATGTGCAATACAAGTCGTTCCCTCCAAAAAACGCATTTTAAACAAGAAATATCTTTAAAAAAAATGGTCGTCGGAGTTTTCTGTGGAGGGTTTTTAGTCCATCTGCACAACCGCTGGATGGATTTCAACCACAATTGGTAGGAAGCATCCCCCTGGAAAGCCGCTCTTAGTTTGCGAGGAAAAAGGGGGTTGGGCCTCATAGGGCCCCCTGAGGGGCAAAAAGGGTTGAAATTAGGTACATCTTTAAAAATCTCCTTATCACGAACCATTGGTCCGATTGCTTTAAATGTTTTGTATACGTAATCCTTTGGACAATGTATACAAAGTTTGCGAACGACTACCAGGTGGCGCTTCACTTGAAAATAATGCGTTGTATGTAAACTTCACAAAAATGACTTCTTCTCATGGATGGATTTCAACCAAATTTGGTAGGAAGCATCCCCTTGGGAAGCCGCTTCAAGTTTGCGAAAAAAAGGAGTTGGGGCCTATAGGGGCCCCATGAGGGGGCAAACAGGGGTAAAATAGGGTACATCTTTAAAAATCTTCTTCTCATAAACCATAGGTCGGATTGCTTTCATATTTGGTATGTATAATCCTTTGGACAATGTTAACAAAGTTTGCTAACGAAAACGAAATATGTTCATAAATGACCACCAGGGGTGCTTCACTTAACAAAGGTGATGGTGAAATGCGAAAATATGGAAATACTGCCAATTTTCTCAGAAACAGTAAACTTTTTGTATTGACATATAAATTAGAAAGTTGTTTGAAATTATGCAAGGAACATTTTGACCAAGTCTCAAGGTCA
>JAUMGZ010217033.1:0-11669 GCA_032359645.1 Pododesmus macrochisma
ATATCTAGCCATGACAGTGTAAGTTATCTCCATCCATGATAGTGTTAAATATCTAGCCATGACAGTGTAAGTTATCTCCATCCATGATAGTGTTAAATATCTAGCCATGACAGTGTAAGTTATCTCCATCCATGATAGTGTTAAATATCTAGCCATGACAGTGTAAGTTATCTCCATCCATGATAGTGTTAAATATCTAGCCATGACAGTGTAAGTTATCTTAATCCATGATAGTTTAAGTTATCAATATCCATGTTATTGTGAGTTATCTCCATCCATGATAGTGTTAATTATCTAGTCATAGTAGTGAGAGTTATCTCCATCCATGATAGTGTTAATTATCTAGCCATGGTTGTGTGAGTTATCTAACCATAATAATGTAAGTTATCTTAATCCATGATAGTGTTGGTTATCTTAGTCCATGATAGTTTAAGTTATCTAGCCATGATATTGTTAGTTATCTTAATCCATGATGGTGTTGGTTATCTTTATCCATGATAGTGTAAGTTATCTTAATTCACGATAGTGTTAGTTATCTAGCCATGGTATTGTGAGTTATATTCATCAACAATAGTGTTAATTATCTAGTGATGATATTGTTAGCTATCTTAATCTATGATAGAGTGTGTTTTCTCCATCCATGATAGTTTTGGGTATCTAGCCATGAAAGTGTAAGTTATCTTAATCCATGATAGTGTGATCTTTCTCCATCCATGATATTGCTAGTTATCTAGTCATGATGGAGTGAGTTATCTAGCCATGATAGTGTGAGTTATCTTCATGTATGATAGTGTAAGTTTTCTAGCCATGATGGAGTGAGTTATCTAGCAATGATAGTGTAGGTTATCTTAATCTGTGATAGTGTGGGCTATCTCCATCGACAATAGTGCGAGTTATCTTGTCATGTTTGAGTGAGTTATCTAGCAATAATAGTGTGAGTTATCTTCATGTATGATAGTGTAAGTTATCTAGCCATGATAGTGTGAGTTATCTAGCAATGATTGTGTAAGTGATCTAGCCATGACAGTGTAAGTTATCTAGCCATGATAATGTAAGTTATCCAGCCATGATAATGTAAGGTAACTAGCCATGATATCATGAGTAATCTAACCACGGTAGTGTTAATTATCTAGAAATGATAGAGCGGAGTATCTAGCCATTATAGTGTATCTTTTTTTTTCCTCACTGTTTTAGTTTTCTCAGTCAACTAAAGTTGATCGAATGTAAAAGCTGATCACAAATTTCTTCATTAACTTTAGAATAATACTTCCATGTGTGTCTACATATTGGGGGCATATTTTAAAGAACATAGTTAATTTATCACCGTGTTAAGTTGTTACGTAGTTTATTTATGTAGAGTACTTTTGAATTATATCCCTTTATTAATAAGTATGCAGAATATTGCCAGTAAAACATTAAAAAGATTAATTTTTAATTTCAGATAACATGGATTACCCAGCAATCTGCTCCAAGGGGTGGGTGGACATTTAGCAAAGATGTTGTAGTGAGTTACCTCCCCCTGAGTCATGTAGCAGCACAACTTATGGATGTTCATTTGCCATACTACTGTGGAGCTTCAGTTTACTTTGCACAGCCTGATGCTTTGAAAGTAAATAAATTAACTAGAACATGATTTCACTTTTGTAAGATGAGAATGATCCGTTGCTTAATCATATAGAATTGAAGCTGGTCTATAGTGCATGAAGTACTGATTGGAAGATACCCCTGTTCAAAGATAAAATCCTTCAGTGAACCTGCAGCTATATCTAGTTAAGCTTCATTCAGATAGCAAAATTCTTTTGTTGTCATTTGATCATTTTCCCTCGAAATATACAAGAGTTATTGCCCTTAAATACTAATATTTTCTAGGGGCACATTGATCCCAAGAATTTGTTTGGTTAATAGGGCTTATATATAAATTTCAGGCAAGTTATTAGGTTTCAGACAGGCTAATTATGTGAAGAAATTTTTAGCTATGTCAAATTGGTTCCTTGTGGTGCCTAATTGCATTATTGCAATATTTAAAGATAAATCTTTTTATCAAATTCCAAGGCAAAATTGAATAATAGAATCAATTACACCAAAATGTTAATTGCAAATATGTGATAATTTTACTTTCATTATCCTCAACAGAAGCTAAAAGTTTCCAGGAAATAAGCTTACAAAAAATTTAAAAAAAAAAAATTCATGGTGAGATTGAACCTTGTTATTACCACAAAGAAAAACTGTATAATATATTTAACAGGGATCCTTAAAGAACACTCTTCAGGAGGTGAGGCCTACACTATTCTTTGGAGTACCCAGAGTATGGGAGAAATTTGCAGCCGCGATGCAGGAGCAGGGTCGGCAGGTTACAGGACTCAAAAGGAAGATTGCTATTAAAGCAAAGCAAACCGGCTTAAAGGGTTGTTATAATGCAATGAATGGGTAAGGAAGTTATGTTTTAAACAGAAACTTTCAAATCTATAAAAAAAATATTGTTATATTGGTAAAGCCAAACAAAATTCATTAGTTTGTTCTGATGCAATTTTTTACTTAATTGTGGTTATACAAACAACAACCAACTTACATATCCCAGTAACCACATTGGTTTTCCTCTCGCTTGGACAGTGACACTTAATGAATCAACAGAAAGCCGAAAAACTGCTCTCACATAAAACGGTTATGCAGAAGATTGCCTCTCTCTTCATCTCATACACACACGCCCGCACGCACGCATGCTCATACCCAGATACACACTCAGACACACATCCTCACACAGGCAGGCCACACACACACACACACACACACACACACACACACACACACACACGAATTTTGCAAGATGTCTTTTCAGATTCAAAGATTTTATGAACTACCGTATATATTTTAATATAACAAAGCAACACTTAGATTAGCTGAATAAAGAAGTACAAACAGGTCTGCTATTCTTTCATCCCTCTGAGAATCCTCCAGTTATGATACATTACAATAATGCCTGCAATCCTTGGGAAATTCAAACAGATACCAGCGAAATAATTCACTGCAGAAAACTCATCCACTGTTTGTACAGGGTATTACCAGTGCTTGAAGTATCAGGTTCTATATATTTAAAGCATTTGCAAAATCTGCTACATACTAAAGAATCAGATATGGGCATTTATTCCTAAATCATCATTTCCGATCAGGGCTTTTTTTGGCAATAAAATCTGCAAGGAGGAACCTAAAATCAAGCCCATGCATAAACATGAGAACCGGTCAATTATTTATCATAATTTTTTTGACAAAGTTTGTTAAAATAAGACTTGTGAAATGAAGAATTGAGTTTCGTTCATTCAAAGAATTTTCATTTTGATCTATGAATGGTAAGAAAAATCGTGAATTTAACCCAAAATATTTCAAATTGAAAAAAAATTTATTGTCATTCCAGTAAGTTTGTTTAGACTAGTAGGTTTGTAACATGAAATGTTTGTGTACTTTACCATATACAAAGAATTTAATAAATTGCTCAGGATACAACTACTTTTTTATTCTTTTTTAAAACATTAATAGGCATGAAATGTGAGTCAGACAAACTTTAAAGCTGGTTTAAAATTGGCTTGTTAATATTCTTTTTAAAATCTATAATATTGTAGACAGCCAAAGCCAACATTCTGGAAGATAGCCAATGCTTTAGTATTCCAGAAGGTAAAAAAACAGCTGGGATTTGATAGGTGCACAAGTTTTGCTACTGGAGCAGCCCCTATCATGAAAGAGACCTTAGACTATTTTTACAGTTTAAACATGCCGTTGTTAAGTGTATATGGAATGAGTGAAAATTCAGGTAAGTGAATAGAACTTTGTACATATAGGATGTTTTCATCGGAGATCCCGTTAATCAGAAAGTTGGTTAGTCAACCTGATCATCTGAATTCCAAAGAATTTGTTCTCCTTATCTGTTCGCAACTATATCATTGTATAATATTTGGAGGAATGATGATTTTATATACAAACTTTAAGGTACCATATATACTTCCTTCAATATTACATTCATGCTTAAAAGAAACATGCTGATAATATGGCCAGCAAATTTTTTTTTTTTTTTGAGGGGGTATACGCAAAGGTAAAATGATCATCAAGTTCAAACACTCTGTAGTTTTTCAGTTAGTACATATGTTAAATAGCGCCTGGTGTGTCAGTGAGATAGCACAATTAATGCTGTCTTTGAAGTGAACTATCCTGTTGTTTTTCAGTCAGTGCATACGTTAAATAGTGCCTGGTGTGTCAGTGAGATAGCACAATTAATGCTGTCTTTGAAGTGAACTATCACTACCATTTTAAGCTCTTATGTTCTAGTTGGTGAATCATGAAATTGCTTCAAATTATTCTGCTTCAATTTCAAAGCATTTACCCAGAATCACAAAACTATCAGCAGCATTTTTAAAAGAAAGAAGTAAAAGATTTACTCTTGCAAGTATTCAGCATTTTATGTAAAAAACAAAAACAAGGATATGTTTTTATACTCGCATCATTTTACAAGAATTGATATAAGAACACAATTTTTTAGCCTTACATATTTTTCTCCTTTTATCAGGACCCCAATGTTGTGAAAGTAATGTTGCCTATAAGGTGGGAAGTGTTGGTCAAGACATGCCAGGTTGTACCTCTAAGTTTGTTAATCTTGACAGTAATGGTGCCGGTGAGGTAAGTGATTTTTTTTTTACCATTAAATATTTTTGATCTTAAACTTTATACTGCTCTAGGTTGTGGTGTTTAGAGGAAATGTTTTAAGTTTGAAAAAATGAAAATACAATATCCAGACTGAATGATTTTCTTCAGAAGTAAATGTACGCATATTTGGAATAATCATGTTTATACAATCAACCCCCACATCAGTAAATGAAGTTAAGGTGTATTTATAGCAATCTCTTTATCAGCATGTTTGGTAATCCTATCAATGCAACTCCTATAAACCATTTTTTAATTTCCTTGGACTGGTTTTTAGAATTGGTATATAGGAACATTTTTTGTTTTACTTTTGTGGAACTGTGTAAATTATTTAAATTGTCATTTGTTGGAGCAAATTTTTTTTTTATTAATAGTACATAATTGTTGATAAGTTAGAAGTTAATAAGCGAGTCATGTTTGATTTTATCCTGTGCAGATTTGTATTTGGGGAAGACATGTTTTTATGGGCTATTTGAATGAAGAAGAAAAAACAAGGGAAGCCATAGATGAAGATGGCTGGCTTCATACTGGTGACATAGGCAAGAAAGATGAAAACCAGTTTGTGTATGTCACAGGACGAATTAAAGGTGAAGGATATAAAAATGTGTAGAATCATATTGTCACTAGCTTTCAAAAATTGAAAGCTAGTGACAATATAAAAATTAAATATGATTTAACTCTCAAGAAGAGGATTTATTATTCTGTAGAATCATACATGTACCTAAATATTGTGTTTAAAAAAACAATTCACAGGCATTATTGATCGGTGTTGTATTTGATTTGATTTCTATACTTATGGCAGATCACTAATTAACTAGACTTAAAGAGGATTAACAGGGAGAGAACTCACTGACAAATTCAGTTAACTTGACTTAAGAGGATTAACAGGGTCCAGAACTCGCCAACAAATTCAGTTCACTTGACTTAAGAGAATTAACAGGGTCCAGAACTCGCCAACAAATTCAGTTCACTTGACTTAAGAGAATTAACAGGTGAGAGAACTCACTAACAAATTCAGTCCACTTGACTTAAGAGGATTAACAGGGTCGAGAACTCGCCAACAAATTTAGTTCACTAGACTTTAACAGGAATTACAGGGGAGAGAACTCACTAACAAATTCAGTTAACTAGATTTAAGAGGATTAACAGGGGAGAGAACTCACTAACAAGTTCAGTTAACTGGACCTTTAGAGGAATAACAGGGGAAATGAGTTATTGTGCTAATTTCTTTCATGAATGAAAAGAATCTATCAGTATCCACAGTTTTAGTAAAAGAAATCTTGCCTGAGATTTTAAACTCAAACGTAGTTATAGGATTATTTCATGATTATATCTGAATTAAGTAGCTGGTACCTTTATTTTCCACTTTATTTCCATTACTACATTTTTCAATTTTAAGCACTTTTACAAGTTTCACAGTCACTCTCTAGTCTGGCTTGATTTTGCAATGTTCCAAAAAGTAATAATACCTTGTGTTATTTATTAAAATTGTGTTAAAATACAAGTAAGAACAAAAAGTAAAAATGTATTACACTATTGTTATTCAGTTTGCAATAATGTTTCGATTTCAGAAATTTTGATAACAGCAGGAGGGGAAAATATAGCTCCTATTCCCATGGAAGACAACGTGAAGGAAGCGCTACCCATCATTGGAAATTGTATGCTTATCGGAGACAAGAAGAAGTTTCTATCAATGCTCCTTTGTCTTAAAGTAAACATCATTTTTGAATCATTTAAATAACTGTAGAATTATACAATTGAATATTCAATATAAGCAGGTAACATTAGGTCAGAAGAGCTGTAATTCTGATGAACGTACAATTTATGAAAGCATAAATGAATTCTTAAGTAATATTTCACACAAAAAATGATTGAGTAGAATGTTTGCAAGAACATTTATCTGTTTTGTTGATATTGATTGGTTGGGTTAATAAAATGTGTGTGAAATGTTAAAGTACTTTGAATTAAAAACTAATATGATAAACAAAAAAGGATTCAATTATAATTTTATAGACGGTTGTTGACCTTGATACTGGCATGCCCACGGACAATCTGACCCCTGACGCTGTAGATTGGTGTAAGTCTGTAAACAGCGAGGCCACAACGGTCAAGGAGATACTGGACAAGCAGGACGCTAATGTATTTAAGGGGATCCAAGGAGGCATCGACAAGGCCAATGATAAAGCAGTGTCTAGAGCAGCTAAGATTCAGAAGTGGTCCATCTTACCCCGAGACTTCTCAATTCCTGGAGGAGAATTAGGTATAATGTGATAACATATTAATTTTCAGGGTTCATACAAACTTGAAATGTCTGCCTTGAGAACTCCTTTATATTGACCTTGATCTTGAAAATTAGTCAGCTGTTTGAAACATTCTTGAAATTAACATGTCAGGTGTGTTTCTAATAGATTTCAAACAACTTTGTTCCAAAATGTGAAAGTTTCTAAATAAATTCCATGTTATAAATTATAGTTTATGATTGAAGTATCGGTGTTCTATCACTATTAGGTATTGTGAACCAATAACATTCGGTTGTAAACTTGGTTCAGTCTTAGATAGAAGAAGCATGTAAATATGAGTGAAAATCAGAACTAGAAGCTCAAATACATGACACAATTTGCATAATTGTTATATAAATAATGCCTTTGCAGAATTGAAGTTATTCAGACGAAAGTTTGAAATCTTTTAAAATTAGTACAGAGGCCTTAAAAAGTACTGACAGAGAAAAATCTGTATTATATAGCTATGACTGTACAGTTTGCTTTTAATCCAGTCAAATCAACAGAGAAAAATCTGTATTATATAGCTATGACTGTACAGTTTGGTTGCTTTAAATCAAGTCAAATCAGCCCAGATGAGGAGTTAAACTGAACCTTTTTGTGGTTTCAATTCTGTTTTTTCATGCTCTAGTGGCATTTTAAAAATCACAACTATTTTTATGCCGAAACTTATATATTTAAAACAGAACTATTGCAAAAATGTGGTACAAATTTCTTACACACATTCGATGTTGTTGGTGTTTCACTGTTAGCTTTTTTCATTAATTATTGTGAAGTCAGTTTTTTGTTTTCATATATTTTTCTTACTTTCTTTATCATCTTGAGTTGGAATCACAGTGGAACAGAAGTAAGGCCAAAGTTAATATAATGTTTGTTTCCCTACCAACCA
Organism: Pododesmus macrochisma; assembly: GCA_032359645.1. NCBI lineage: Eukaryota > Metazoa > Mollusca > Bivalvia > Pectinida > Anomiidae > Pododesmus > Pododesmus macrochisma. The sequence continues at coordinate 7,855 of JAUMGZ010217033.1, forward strand.
ACCAACTAAAATTACTCTGGCCCAAAATATAATTTTGACCCTCTTTGAAAAATGAAATGCAAAATTTACGGAATGCACTTTCCAGGAATTCAATTCGTTATATAAACAACTCATTTTTGAATACTGAATGGAGGAGACTGATGGTTTTTATACGTAGGTTTGGTCAAATAAATAAATATAATTATGATCCTTTCTACTAGCTGCAGGAATCGTAGCTCATTTCGGCCTTGAAATTTTGACAGTCGGCCATTGCAGCTACCTTTCTACCTACTCGTCTACAATTTTGATGAGCATGTAAAGAGGAAACATATTATATGCTAAGGTTGGGCATGTTGCTTTAAGTGAGAAAGATGTCAGATAGGCAATTCTTTGTCTTTAGGTGCTTTTTTGTCACCTCTTATACAAAGAACTGGTCAAAGCAATACAGCTGAAATACTGCCCAAAGTGCCTTCATCACACAAATAAGAAAAGCTTGTTGTAACAATGCTAAACTTTTTCCCAATTTGCTGTCACCACACAAATAAGCAACTAGCTATACTGTGTTTATAATTATTCGACCAAGTACATATTGTCGACTCCAAATCTGAAAGGAAAAAAATGTAATCCCTAAATTTATTTTTCAGGGCCTACCATGAAGCTAAGAAGACCAATTGTTGGAAAGATGTATGAAAAAACCATTGATGCATTTTATGCAGAAACGTGAAAAGACAATAAAGATGATCTGCAAGAATGACTTTTTATATGCAAAATTAATAGCTTTACTTACTGGCAAATACTAAATGTGATTCATTAGATATCTACCTCTTGATATTTGAAAGTGTCATTAGGCCAAACTGAATTGATTACTTGATTCTCATACCACTGCTTGTAAAATCAGATTGGGGAGATAATAATTTTTATTTTTATTTTCAATTAGATAATAAAAACTTTTTTTATTTTGGATAGGGTCCTCTTTAATTCTCATTTTGTGGGTTTGACGTCACTTTTAAATATTATATTTATACTTATTATAGTCTAAATTTCTTCTCTACAAAAAAATTAAATGAAATTTGGCAAAGAAAGTGTTTAATAAGAGAGCTTTAAATAGATTTAATAGTGCTTTTAAATCAAGGATTTAATTCTCTTGACCTGTTTTTGTTTGACTTTTCACCCTTTTTAACACGGTCAAGAAGAAATGGTACATTAATATATTTATGCATCATTGTGTTTCACTCTCAATTTGGTAATCATTGAATGCATGTAATTGCACTACCAAGTAAAGTTTCTTTTTTCAAAAGAGGAATTCAATTAAATACTAGATTTTATAACATAAAATTATATAGTCTCTTTATTGTAAATATAAGGGAATTCATTTGAAAAAAGCCTGAAATTCCTTAGCAGGTACATTTTCTATTATGGGCATTGATTTACATATTATGTATATATATATACTGACAACATTCCAAAAATGTTGATATTTTTATTCGAATCTCTGCATATCACACATTATTCTATATGTATATAAATCATTTGTAAATAGTATAGTCTTCATTATGAATTCTGCAATTTATAACATTTATAACGTGTGATAAACTCTGCATATAATATTTAGCTAAAAAAGAAATCAGATTTTTATATTTTTATTGAATCAGGTAGTAGTATCACTTCAGAGTTATGAACGAACAACTTTAAAATTTTGTTTCATGTTATTTTGATTTCTGTTTGTTTTTCCATAAAATTGTCCTTTTTAGTTTTGAATACATTGGTTATCTAAAATCATTCACGTATCAACATTAAACATTCCATTATTATTATTTTTGTTATATGTACCATGAAATGGGAAGTTGTCTTTTAATGTGTGTAATGGGTACAATTTATAAAAACAACACAATGCAAAATTGTTTATTTAGCATTTATTACTGAGAGATCAAAGATCAGATAAAATGTCATGCAGCTTTCCTTATTTAAGGAGGACTGAATCTTGTTAGAGTTACATACCTTGTCCTATTAAGGACCAATCCTTTACAGATAAAGGGAGCTAAATCTTTTTAGTTAGATTAACTTTCTTTCTAATTATGGTTGGATTGTTGTTTATTTGTTGAAATTCACTTTTTTCAATTTTGTGCTATTTGAATTTTTATTTTATTTTTAATTTGCATACAAAACTTTTTGGTTTTTCTTGGTACAATTGCTACCAAAGATTGACAAATTCTGCATGATGGAATAAGAATTATTTTGAGCCAAAGTGCATTGGTATTTTAAGCCAATGTATATTTATATAATTACTTCATAGATTTGCATTTTGCATTTTATCTTTTATAAAATATCTCAATATTTAAATGGAAAAAAACATTTTTATATTATAAGATATTTTTATACTAATGGAAAATGGTATCATTGTGGTGACATTTATATACTTGACATTTTCCATATATACATGAGCTGTACAAAATAAATAATGTTAAAGTAAATATAGACATTCTATTATTCAACATTTGACAATGGAAGTTACTTTCTAGAATTATCTGTTTTCAATCAAATGTATGTACATGTATTATAAGTACATGGGCAAATTTGAACATTAACATTTTATTGCAGTAAAATTGAGATGGATTTTTTACTCTTGGTTAACATTTTTAGGAAGTCGTAATTTTTCCAAATTAATTGTGTCTGCCATTTTGTAGCACAACAGAGCAAATGTTAACAGACAAGCTAACACTGATCAGTATTGTAATACCAAAAAACTATGGATGTTTAGCCATTTTCTTAAATCTTTTTTTTCTCTAGCAGCCAAAGTACATGTAGTTGAATTAATTTTGTATGTCCACTATTTATTCATAAATCATAGTTCAGCTTACTTGATTTCTATGGAATAACAAAACTTTACATTAAACAATACTAAAGAGAGAAAATCAAAGAAAACAACGATTATCATAACATATTAACTCTGATAAGTATATAGCAATATGTAAACTTTAACTGGTGTCTATTGTATGTATGAAACATTAATCTAATAGATATTAAATATTATTTAGTAGATATAGATGTCTTTGTAATTTAAAGTCCAAATTTTCATGATTTTTTATTTAAAAGCATTCTATTATTTACTGAATATGATATCAACACATTTGAAATGTACAATAAAATATATTTTATTATATGAGATTTGCTTTTACATGTATTTACAAATGACTTGAGAATGTTTTTGTTGCATCCAACTTTATGAGCAGTCGCTTATGGATACACATCAAATAATTGATTGCCCATCAATTAAACTACTACTACTTCTACTTCTACTTCTACTTCGTAAATGCTCATCTTCAACATGCTAAAGACTATGGCACAGATTTGGACTGTGATGGCTTTATTAGCCTAAAGAAATGAACAAAAACTATTTTTAGTCCATCTGGATCAAAGGTCCAAGGTGGACTTTTCCCATACAAATCCGTCCGTCATCCGTCCGTCGTTAACTTTTGCTTTAAACGACATTTCCTCTGAAACTACTGGACATATTTCAACCAAATTTGGCAGGAAGCATCCTTAGGGGAATGGGATTAAAGATTGTACAAATGAAGTCCCTGACCCCCCAGGGGACAGGTGGGCGGGGCAAAAAGGGGTAATTTGACAGTATGCATTCAAAGGACATCTCCTCTGAGACTATTGGTCAGATTTGAACCAAATTTGGCAGGAAGCATCCTTACGGTTAGGGTATTAAAGATTGTACAAATGAAGTATCTGACCCCCCGCTGACAGGTGGGTGGGGCCAAAAGGGGTAATTTGACTGTATGCCTTTAAACGACATATCCTCTGAGACTATTGGGCAGATTTCAACCAAA
>JAUMGZ010217044.1:0-11669 GCA_032359645.1 Pododesmus macrochisma
CAACCTCATGTGATATCAGACAGATTATTGTATCACTGGTACAACCTCATGTGATATCAGACAGATTATTGTATCACGTTAAAACCTCATGTGATATCAGACAGAAAATTGTATCACTGGTACAACCTCATGTGATATCAGACAGATTATTGTATCATTGGTACAACCTCATGTGATATCAGACAGATTATTGTATCATTGGTACAACCTCATGCGATATCAGACAGATTATTGTATCACTGGTACAACCTCATGTGATATCAGACAGATTATTGTATCACTGGTACAACCTCATGTGATATCAGACAGATTATTGTATCACTGGTACAATCTCATGCGATATCAGACAGATTATTGTATCACTGGTGCCACCTTCTCTGTCACAATTTTCATTGCTGTGGTGGTATTACCACTGCAATACTAAAAGAAATCACAAACAAGACATATTTCTACCCATTGTCTTATTCAGAGCTTAGCTTTTGTCTGAGCTATATTAAAAGCTATTTTGAAGAGGAAAAAAACTGCATTTGTCTTTTACTCGGGTAATGAGAAAACTCTGTCAAAGTTAAACCAAAGATACTTATTTTGATATGAAGTTTAGGTTAAATTGTAATACATGTAAGTAGATTTTTTAATTGAATATTCTAATATTACTGTTGGTACATGATTTATACAATATACTGCTTAAGTTTTGTAAAATGTTATAACAACTATTAATCACATCCTATGGAACCGATAAAACATTATTTCTGCCTATCGATAAAATTACAGCCAAAAATAGTTTTAGAGGGAATATTTTGTACAGTATATTAAAATATTATGTTATTTTTACTACCAGAGAACATATATCTGAATACAATTCTTGTAATGGGATCATATTCTTACAAATTTGTGATTCTTTTACATAACACTGAACATTGTATTGCACATTTTGTATTACTAATGAAAGTGAACCTGCACACTGTGTTGTCCATTTATTCTGTTTCCCATCAGTGCACATGTTTATGTGTTAATTACATTATTCATTGAGCAATACACTTTATGAAGCAACAGTTTTAGTGAAGCCACATTGAATCCTTAGGAAATATTACATAATAAGCAGATACAGAATGATCCACTTAATGCATTTCTTTATTGTAATACCTTGCTTCTAGATCAAAATACAAACTGGATAACTTTGCAGTTTGTGGGAAAATATTAATATAAAGGGAGGTAACTTATCTTAAATTAACTTCATATCAAAATTCATTGCTACTAAAACAGTGCACATCCTTACACATACTGATATTTATAAACTTGCAAGCATCCTTCTTCAATTTGAAAACTAATTTTAAATCATATATATTATAAGGTTATGAATAGGGGAGTTATAACAAACTATATACTAAATCTTGTATTTCGGGTATAACCAGAGACTTGAGGTTGCAGATTTAGGGGTTTTTTGGCGGGGATTTTTTAGCCAGTAAAACGTGAATTTACAACCGTAAATCAGCTAATATTCAGTCGCAAATTTTACACAATTCTATGGTGATTTGGTAACCAGCAGTTTATTGTACTAACTCAAAATTATGTTGTAATAAGCGATCAAATTCTGCAGTAAAATGAATGAATTAGAATATGTATTATAAAAATTGTATTATGTATAAAGCTTGTCTTTTGTATAATATTGTAATTTTATTGCTATACTTATTGCAGTTTTACTGAGAAAGAAATATTAATCTACAAGTGACGTTTTTTCTTTGACTATATAATATTGTACTTTGTCAGTTTCTGTCATGTTTATAATATACATTCCACATCTTGCCTTTATTTCAATAACTGGCCTTTTTCAATTTCAGTTTATTATCATAACATATTTCATTGTGAAACAATGATTTAAAGGGACATCAATAGAAAGCATGAAGGTGATGAAAACCTAGCTTTTATTAAATGATAGGCTTGCTCAGTATTGTAAGATTTTTTGAACAACAAGATATGTGAAAATGCTGAAGCAGACTAGCATTTCAGAATGCTACTTTTTATGTAATAACTCTCTCTTAAACTTACATAAGGTCATTTGTTATATCAAGCTTTTATGTATTGTGTAAATTATTTGTTTCAAATACAGTATTCTCAATAAAGAGTTTGCCAAATATTTAACATTCCATCCATCCATGTAATCCAATTTGATTTTTTTTTTTGCTTTTACAGTTTATTTATATTAATATCTATTTTTGATAAATGAATTATCCATACCCTACATTTTGTATTGTCATAGAGATTACAGGGTAATATGTCATTTCATAATCTGTTCATAAGAGTTTTACTTGATGCCGTCCATCTTCAGAAACAAAACTGTGAATGAAAATAAAAAGAGAATTTTTTTATGTATACACCAAACATGTTAAATGTAAACTTCTACTTGTTCAGAGTGCTCGCTCGAGTAAAGGAATTATCTGAAATGTTTGATAACACTGTTACCTTGTCAGACAATTGTTTGAACGGTTACTGACAAACTGTTATATTCTCTTAATTATAATCTGAATTCATTTAAATTCATTGAGAAAAAGATGTGTACAGCCTTAAATTGAACAGTAATGTTTTTATACAAAATGTTAAATTAGGTAAGAATATACACTGAATAGTCTTTGTTTTCCATGCAGACATATTTTGGTCACGCATTCGGGATTGATAATGTAAATGAAAACCTACATTTCGATAAGATTAACATTTTGAAACTTTCTATTTTATTTTTAATTTAAGGAGAATTCAAATTAATCTACTGTTTGTGTTGTATTAATCAATAATGATGGATAGAGTCTAGATGATTGAGGATCTGAGATATTGGTTTCAGGTTATGTAGTACAATTCATGAGTTGAATTATCATGCACACTGTTTTTTTAGGTTATATATTTAATTAAAGCCGTGTTGTTAAACGGAATCACAATAAAGTATGATTATGAAGTTAATATGTGTTTAGTTATAATTGACTTCTCAATCGGACACAGAAGATAATTGACAGTTTTTTAAAAGTTGTAAAGTTATGATGAACTTATATCCCATCTGACACATAAATTTGGATAAAAAAAAGACCATTGACTAGAAACATTCTGAGTAAAGTTTTGATGAACTTCTGAATCTGACATATAAATGTCAACATACCAGAACTGTTCTGAGTAAAAATAAGTGAATTGATCAAATGACACAGCAGATTATTGATAAGTGACATTCTTAAGTTGAACAGCTTTGAGCAACTGTCAGCCTTACATATGATTGTCGAGAACAATTCTGAAATGGTAATGCTATGTTAAACAGTCCATTTGACACATGAAATACAATTATCTAAGATGTTATTAAATGTTAATGTTATGATTAACCACCTATTTGACCAATGAGACACTTGATATGAAACAAGTGATAAATTAATGATTAACTGCCTTATATCTGACACATAAAAATCTATTCTTTGTTGAAAAATCCAAAATTGCTGACCTAGAGACCTGTTTAATATCTTGTTATCCCATCTCAACCAGAAAGGTAAGTAATAGAAACATGGGGTTTTTTACCATTAGTATCATTGTTACTTGGGAATTTTGCATGCTAAAATCTAGGACACAAACAATTATTTTATGTGGGTAAATGACAGCTAACGTTATATCTTGATTATTTTACACGAAGTATGTTTTCTTATAATTTCTCATAAAATATAGATATCAGAGACTTGAAATTACCTTTAATGGATTACACATGATGTTTAAAGGTTTCTTTTTTGTCATAGATATTTCTAAGATGGCAGCCATTGTGGCCATTTTAAAAATCTTGTTAAGTTACAACCATCTGCCCATCCCACACATGAATAGACAAAATTGTGTAATAAACAAACCATCTGACACATAAAATACTATTAATTAGAGACATGCTTAAGAAGGAAGGCTTTGATCTACTGCCCATCTGACGCATGCATGATACTGAACCTGAGCAGTTATTAAAAGATGAAATTATAAACTGTTTAATATGATAAATGAACAAAAAGCGATCAGAAACTTACTAAGTGGTAATAGGAGCCACTACCTATCTGACACTTGACATTCAAGAGACTTTCTTAAGTGATCATGGTCAAGAAAAAAAAGCTTGAAGATTATTTTCTTATGAAAGTCTTTAAATAATTATACACTGAAAACTATTTGACCAGCAGGAAACATAAAATATGCACCAGTACACCAGCGACTTATTTCTCCACAGTATACACTTTATTTTACAAAATTACGATTGATACATTTTGCATGAAGTGGTTTACAAGTTGGGCATATAAAATGTCGACTGGGACAATAAAAATATCCAAAATCACAGGAAATAACACACACTTTAAATGTCACGTAATGGAACCGCAACACAAATGTTATGTTTTTTCCCATTAAATCAACGCATGCTTGGGATAATGATGAACACATATTTGGTATATAACTTTTAAAAATGTTAAGAAATGTTTCTATTTCAAAGCTGTAAACTTGTCGACAATATTCAAAAACAAAATCTACGCGAAAGATAATTTGTGCAAACAAAGGACATGCAATAACACATTGTCAAGATATCAATTAAATCTATTTTAAATACGTAGTTAGTAATGCATGTCTCTTTATCCAAAATAGATACTCTGATGTTAAAAAAAAATCTGCCATAAAGACTGATTTAGATGTTATTTATTTGTGTTGAATTTCCGCGTTTTGCTTTAAATATGGCGCGAGTTACAGAGGGCCACCACACTGTACTGACCAAGCGAAACGCCCTGCAACAGAACCCCGGATGCACTGCGTGAATTTTCCTTTGATGTTCATTGATAAAGTTTTATTACCCTACGCAGTTTCCTATCCCCTCTTACTGAATCCTAGGTGTCAGCAGAGATATGATATATATCTGGTCTCTGGTGTCAGTAAGGGGCGGTAAATGAACTCAAATACTAGGAATATATAGTGCGTCTAACTATAAGAGGATCATAGCTACATGTACGTTGAAAGAATTTTCTTAAAAATTTTGTAGCAAAAGAAGATATATCGAGGGCGCCCCCAATCCTCCCAAGCCTGCAAACAAGACCCCCTCAAAATGAGGGTTGTGAAATGCCTCTACTAGTAGTTTCACACTTGGAAATGCTAATTTGATCATACCTTAAAAGAATCTCCGGATGTCCCCACACAAAACCCGCCAAACGTCCTACGAAGCCCACGACATCGATACCCCCGTGAAACAAGCCTAGTGGCATGGTCAACAACACGAGAACGAAAGTCATTGACATCCAAACAAGCCCTGGACCCTACTGAGAAACACAAATGCCGCACGCCGTACTGAGCCGCATAGTATCTTCATCAAGCCATGGGCAATTCACAATCTGAAATCTAAAATCGTCTCTCTTATCGTAGACCCCAGAACGAGCTGTTTCATTAACAATATTTGTCTAAAGCCAAAAACGGGGAAGAACAACCACATCTGTAAGCCCTGATAAGACCAAAGTTCTTAAGGATATATTAATTTGATGTATTTAGAAAAAAATAAAGGTTATCTAAATCAGTTTATCATCAACATATCTGGAGTATCCACTAAAACTATTAATCAAGTCAGTTCAGTTCGCCTTCTGCAGCTCAATCATAAAATGTCTTTCGGAACAATACAAGAAGAGATCTGCCACAAGTGGGACACAATTCGTTACCACGGGCATGCCAACAACCTGCCACCAAAGCGAACAAATACCTTATCCAATAAAACAGCATAATGCCTCGCACAACCCAAGACAGGCCCACACTCTACAAGACTCACAACCATCACCAGGAAAAAATTAAACACGAGCACCAGTAGCTAAATATGTGTTCCCATCTCTGTCAAAGGCCCATCTAATCAATGTTTGTATTTATCCATGTATCTTGTGTGTATTTTTGTTTATACTGATAAGCTTGTAGCTTAAAGTAATAAATAATTGAATTAACCCAACCCTGGTCAGGTCATGTGGTAATGCAGAAAAGAGAAAGAACCTCGTCCCACATTCCAGGAGTACAAATCAACCCGGTCATCAAACGACGTTTAAGGGAAAATTAGTTTCTGAATTTAGAATAGACCAGACCTCGACAAATCAAAACTTCGAAGCCAGGGGAACTTAAAAAACTGATATAAATGTAGGAAAAAAGTCGCATTCTAACAATACTAGAAAAATGATCTTGTCTATAACTTTGCTTTTTGGCACAGTCAAAATAGGAACTATAAAGTAAGTCCGTAATGTGTCTTTCTTGTTTAATATGTATTTGGTTTACATTGTCTGTTTCCGTTTTACTCTACTTTGTGTCTATGGATGTACACGTTGTTTAGAGTGTTGCTTTTGTAAAAGTATACGCACTCACTGAAAAATACAATAACCTTTCAGTGAATAAGTTCTACCAAGTTCGTGACATTCAAGATTACAAACCAAATATACATAATTCGATCAAATGTTTCATCGGAGATGTCGAAATAATGGCTAAATATTGACTCACATAGTACATGTATAGGCGGACTAAAAACATCAATCACGGTGTTTGCAGAACCAGAATATGACTACTTGCCGTCCCATTGTGTTGATGGTGAATCGTTACCTTAATTGGAATCAATTTAAACGTAATAGGTATTGCCACTGTTTCCCGATAACGCCTTTGTATACAACATAGAAGGACGGGTAAATATGCTTTTAACGTATACTATTGCGATAAAAGTAGAAATTGAAATAAGTTTTGGCTTCAGATCGTTGATTTTTCGAGGTATTGTCTATTCTAAATTCATTTTCCCCTCGAATCCGTTGATGACTGTTGATTTGGAGCATGGGTCCAGTCAAGAGCTAAGTTGTTGGTTTGACGTGTTTTGTAAATGCTCGTGACGTCTCACTTTTCTAGTTCATTCAGGTGGTGACTTTTTAAAGAAGCTTTTGTTTGTTTGTCAATGATTGAAGTGTCGCGATGAACAGAAAAGCTATGCTTGATGGAGTGAATGTTCCTGTAAGGGTCACCTCGTTTCATCGTTTTTCCCTGTAACATGACATTAGTGTAGCTGTAATATCTGTCAAAATCGTTAGCGTAGTGATAAGCCCGTAGCTTTGCTAACTTTTCTATATTAACCAGTGCTAATTTGTAAAGTATAATAAATACCCTGTGCACTGTTTACTCAAACTGTCCATACGATTCAGATGTAAATAATCACTACTTGTATTCTGTAGATAATCTAATTAATATGCGTTAATCTGAAGCACGATAGAACTGAATTCAAATATAAGAGACAATCAAGGACTTTAAATACGCACATACAAATGTAGAACTTGTTATTCCTGTAACACTTAATTGAAATTAACATCACTCGAGACCATAACCATGTTATTGCTAGCATGTGTCTTTGTTTTAGTACTAAACACCTGTACAGTGGAAGCTTGTGACGGATTTATCTACTGGACATCATAAGGAAATAAGACCAATTCGAAACCAGGGGCGATTGAAGTCGATGCTAGTGTAACGTTTATTTCGCTCAGCAAGTTTGATGTCAAGTTTGATATCAATGGTCATTAGAGTAGTCTATCCTGGATTGACGAGAAACTTCAGTGGAATGCAACAGCAAACAATATGTCTCAGCTCGTATTGCCCCAAAGTAAAGTATGGGTACCATACATGTACTTGGTGGATCCGTCAAGCACTATATTGACACTGTCGGCAAGGATAAGTTCAAAGCCAATATACAAAACAATGGAAATGAAGATAAAAAACATTGGCTACGGGAGATGGTCTTGCGACGGCCTTGGAACCGGATATGACAAAGTTTCAATTTGATACTTAATCTGCGTATTACAGCTTTGTCCACGGGGATACTTTGAAACACAAGTAAAGATAACATTTATTGTTACAATCTGAGTCGGAATAGTCTCACTACATTGAACACGAAGAATGCTTACTCCCAAGAGTTTCTAGTAGAACCCTGTCTGCTGGTGGATATCAGCAGTTGATTGCGAAAACAACTTTAAAGGAGTTGATACATGGAAAACACATGTCCATCAGCATAACACTTTCTTTATCGTTTGCGTTGTATTTGTCTTCCACTGCTGACATCATTCCACAATCGTCAGACCCAATGTCGCTCTTGAATACAAACATGCAATCCGAAATATATCTCCGATAAATATGATAATTATAAGAGGAAAGAGCCAAAACTCAACGTGAGACACCCCGTCGCGAACCCCAGATCTTGCTTCAAATTAGCCGTCAAGAATGAACGCTATAGAGAACATTATTTTAGAATAGTCAAGACATCGGTAAATCAAAGCTACAGAGCCAAAGGAGGCAAATCACTATTGTTATGATGTACAAAAACCATACCTCCACAAAATACAAAATTGTGCGCGTAGTCAAAACAGGAATTTTGAAACGTATTCCTCTGGACACGTGTTTCGAACATCCCAGTTCTCAACAGCAAAGGTGACGTTATAATTTATATAGAATTATATATTATCAAAAGACAGAAAGACTGACTGACTGGCTGGCTGGCTGGCTGGCTGACCGACTGACTGACTGACTGACTGACTGACTGATTGACTGACTTACAATAAAGAACGCGCCAGAATATGCATCAAACACAACAATTTAGAATACAGGTAAGTATAAAACTGTATCTTCTTGGGTCCGAAACTAAAAAATAATTGACAGAACGTTATGAATCGGGAATAAATGACGGCGTTCCTCACAAGCAGCAATGGCTCCCCGGGAAAGGTTCAGTATAACAAGTTTTCGGAAGCCAATGCTAATGGGTTATGGTCACCCTCGGGGCAAGGCCACAACAACTGAAAACATGTCTCCAATAAATATGACGGCTGCTTCTGAACTAGACCTGGAATTCGGGACGAGGGTGTCTCACACATATGTTTGGCTGTTTCCTGTTATAAATAATATATTTATTGGAGGCATGTTATGTTCCTATCACTAGGGTGTTTGCTCTGCTTGTGGCTATGACCCTTTCTCAACGAGCTCTCCGTTATTTGTTTCCGGTTCATATACCGTTACTAAACTAGTTGTAGACAGGTATCATGTTTTCTGTCTAGATACACTATGTCATGAGGTCATTATCTGGTATTATCTATATGTAACACTAAAACATGTGTACAATAAATACACAGGATTCATACACTAATGTGAAAAATACATATCATCAGTTTCATATAAAACATTGCATTGATATTTGACAGTGAAGAGATCATAACATTTCGGATTTCAAAAATCCTTGCACTGTTAAATAACGTTAGATATAATCTCAATGTTTTATTTAAAATTTAACCAATAGAATGTTCTCGTATGAATCCAGTGTACATTACAAATCTGCAGACTAAACTTACCACCAATAAATGTACTATTTATAAGAGAAAAGAACCGATACTCTGTGCAAGAGGATGCAGATTCTTTCTTACTTGTATATTAAATTAGTGTGTTTGATGAATATTTTGATGCGCTTTTAACATTTTGGCAAGACATTCATTTATTATTGATAGGGGATGGTTGTTGTCCATCATAACCATTGTGATTATTACCTTCATCCTTCTTTGGCTTTGTAGTTTTAATCTACCGAGATCTTTTTTATTCTTAAGTCAGTTTCTCTTAAACGTCAATTAATAATCGCTGCTTCTAGGCTAGACCTGGAATTCGGTACTGGGGTGTCCCAGACTTGCTCATTCCTATTATAAATATCATATTTATTGGAGACACGATTCAGTTCGCATTTTTGTATTATAAGAGGAAAGATCTAACACTCTGTGCAATCAAGAGACAAAATATCCATCAAAAACCACATCTTAGAAAACAGGTAAGTATGAAACTGTATCCTCTTCGGTCAATTATCCTAACAATTACTTTCAGAACGTTATGAATCACACACAACATAGGCTCCGCGAGAAAGGTTAAGTTTAACAGGTGTTCGGAAGCAAAACGATACTGAGAGACGGTAACCGTCGGGGCTAGGCAACCAGCAGAGACAACCACTGAAGTGATAGAAATACAAAAAAATGCAAACTGAAACATGCATGCCTCTAATAAATATAATATTTATAAGAGGAAAGAACCAATACTCTGTGTGAGACTCCCTAGTGTCGACTTCCAGGCCTAGCTCCGAAGTAACCGACGCTCTAGAGAAAATTAACTTATGACTTTAGAATCTCATTTTAATTAGACTGACGACTACAGATCACGCCAAAAAACATACAATACAATGTATATTTAGCTTCATCACAAAAATATAAGAGGCCATCCACAACAATGGAATGACGGTTTTTATTGTTTTGTAATTGGGGTTTGGCGTCCCCTTGTATAGGTCATGTATAGGTCATATCGAGACGGTGTCTTCTTGCGGCAGTGCGCACTTAAGGCGACTTAATAGTGCTGTCTCACTCAAATATCACGCCACAGACACATTTACACGATACTTCACTCAGTCACATTATCTTGACACCAAGCCAACCATTCCTCCTCCGACCAAGTAAAGCTGGGCGCTTAGCAGGGAGCGTGAAGATTGCCTACTTTTAAAGTCTTAGGTTTTGAACCGACCGGGATTCGATCCCACGACGTAGATTCGACCCGTGTCAAACGATTCAATACCAGAAAGAAAGACATTGACAAACCAACAACACCCGTGTCAAACGACTCAATACCAGAACAAAAGTAATTGAAAACCAACAACACCCGTGTCAAACGATTCAATACCAGAACGAAAGGCATTGACAAACCAACAACAGCTGTATCAAACGATTCAATACCAGAACTAAAGACATTGACAAACCAACAACACCCGTGCTTAACGACTCAATACCAGAACGAAAAACATTGACAAACCAACAACACCCGTATCAAACGATTCAATACCAGAACGAAAGACATTGACAAACCAACAACACCCGTGTCAAACGACTCAATACCAGAACGAAAGACATTGACAAACCAACAACACCCGTATCAAACGATTCAATATCAGAACGAAAGACATTGACAAACCAACAGCACCCGTATCAAACGATTCAATACCAGAAGAAAAGACATTGGCAAACCAACAGCACCCATATCAAACGATGCAATACCAGAATAAAAAAGAATTAAAATAACATCCAGAAGGACGGGTACCAGGACCTAACCTTCTTGGTGTATGGAGCTTTCAACTGGACCCTATTTATTGAATTCTAGTAGTTAGAAGGTGTGCAGACACGTCGTAACTTTGGCCGTTTCTGTGTACTTCGTGTACTTTATCTAAATTCTTCTGTAAAACGGAAGCTGCCATAGGAACTACTTCAATTAAATAATTTGAAAATCTCCTTGACGACGCACAACGGAGATACGCTATATAATTTATGTTCATACGAGCTTAAAATATGTTACGTGCATTCTTGAAAGGTCGCTTTTTCTATCAAATAGCACTTAAGGGTACACTACACTGAGTGAAGTGTTCCCTCCCGGCGAAGAAATATGCGGAGTAGACACATATCACCAACCGTAATACAGCCGAGATATAAATGACAGTAACGGATTCGCCCGAGGTTTGCCGATTGAAGATGTGCGATGACAAAGGGCGAATTTGTTGCAAAGAAACTAGTTCAGGTTTTGGTTTATGGTTTCAAACTAGTTTTCAAACCGGTTCTTAAACTCAACCCAGTTTACTCTTT
>JAUMGZ010217055.1:0-11669 GCA_032359645.1 Pododesmus macrochisma
TTCATTGTTTGACGCAGTTATTGTTTGTTTGTCAATGCCTCTCGTTCTGTTGATCCTATTCATACTGTTTTTTTCTTATTTCAGGGCAAAATAAGGAAATCAGCAACCATAATATAACCTTCCAATACAATTTTAAAAGGTACAATGTACACAGTCACGTTTTAAATAAACTTGCAGTTTCATCATTTGTTAAAAATGTATGTATATGTCCTGTAAAACATGACATGCTTTGACCATATCCTGTATAAAAAATCAGAATATAACCATATTTTTAATGACTTTGACTTGGTAGAATGGATATCGCTAAAATTTTAAATATGGTGGAAACATTGCACACTAAACTTTTCAAGATCCAATCGAGTCTAGATAGGCCAACCCTAAAAAGTTGTTTGTTTCGCCTTACCCGACCCTAGTCAGCAAAGACTGGGTAGGGTGGTAGGTAGAAAAAGTTTGTTTTTTTGGAAAAAACTTTGTCATTCTGATTTTCATACATCAATATATAAGTCGTATTTGAATATGCACAGATTCTACATATCTTAAAGCAAAACAAAATAAAAAATATAAAAGATTTCAACTCGGTTAAAAAACTGTATGTTTTTATTTCTGTCATGTCAACATTTTACTTTATTGGGTTTCGTTTCGGAATTGCTTTAAAATGTTTGCATTCATTGCAAACAGGAAGTACACTACGATGAGTCTTGAGGAAATCAGTGTCCCTCTCTGCTCCATCTCAGCCACAGTGAGCACATGTGTCCTGTTTACCAATGGCATTTGCATAGTGGTCGTTCGAGGCTAGCATTTTTCTAGTCACTTGCCTCGAAATATCTGAACAGTTACACAGTGTGATCATATCGTCCGCCATGTTTCAGGTGTTATGAAAGATGCGTTTGTCGATAATAAGAATTCCCAAAAAGCTAGGTGCGGCTACGCAACAGCTTACTCATAGATCAGCAAGAAAGAAATAGTCTGCAATATTATGATTATACAGCAGAGCTACAGTTGTTCTTTGGAAGACTCTTAATCATGTGATGTGTTTTCTACAATGCCAAATATGCTAATTATAGTGGGGAATTTAAACAAAAACAATATTTTCTTTCTGTTGAAATCTAGTTATTGATAATTCTCTTGCCGCGTGAACATTGGTTACAATTATGGTTAAAATATAATTTCAAGTTTGCAAAAATTATGACAAATCTGCCTTCTGTCATGTTTATATGTAGTGCTTTGGTCATTTAAAGCAATAAAAAGGATCACTTATGCACCTTTTAGTAATGTCTGTGTTGTTTCATAGTCCAAAGCAAGATACCTTTTCATGCTTTTGAATGCTACTTTATATACATGTTAATAGTAAATTGTAATAAAAGCTTATTGATAACGATCTGCCATAACTTGTTTATAATAAAAGTTACTCTAACATGTATTCAGTCTTAGTTGTTGCTTTCAAAAACTTATTTTTCTTGACACCATGCAATTTAATTTTCCAGTCGTTGTTTTTGTTGATGTAAAAATATTGTCTCAGTAGTGATAAAAGTGCGTATGAACAGTATTACAAACCATTTACAAATGTACTTAAAATACTTATATGTTCCTGTTAATTGCATATTCCTGTTAATTCCATAAATGACAAATGGGCTTTGCGATAAAGAAGACCCAACTGTATTGCCATTAAACACTTGTTGCTGCAAATTGATGCTTTGCATCATAATTTTCTTGTGGTTGTTGTTTTCGTGAAAGCGAGGTAACGCGCTTATCCTATCGGCGGAAAAATAAGTCAAAAACTCCTGAGAACTAATAAAATCATGAACGGGAAAATGTTCTCTATCAAGCTTATTTGTGATTCTGAAGATTTTTCGGGTGCTATTGGAATTTATCCATCTTATTTGGACTTTCAAAATGAATCTGCAAAGTCAACCAGCCTGTTTCCGTAATTTGCTTTGAATATTAGTTTGACTAGTATACGCTTGAAAGACACGGGTATACGGCTCAGTACAATCGCTGGAGCACCATGACTTGCATACAACATGGCGCATTTTGCGTATGAAAGTAAATGCTACGCTTTAAGCGTCATAGCAACAATCCGCGTAGCAATAAGTGTCTCATACACGTTCAACACTTCTGACGATCAACACTTACAGAACCACATAACGTTTCTGGAAATCCGGAAAAATAAATCTTTGTCGTGAAAATGGCAAGAAACTTTTTTCAGTCATGCCGATTTTTTCAGGTTGGTCGTGTAAGGGGAAACAAACAATATTTTAATCTAGGCCATATAAAACAATCCTTAATAAAATTGTTTTGGCAGGAAGCAGGTTCATTACAACTCCTTCATTATATACTGCAGACTTATATATCCTTTACAGTATACAGCACTGTAGATCTACTACAGTATACTCAGTACAGACTCCAGTACATATCGTATGACATTATTAAAGCTAGAAAAATATGTAAACAAATCACTGTACTGTTGAAAGTAAAGACGATGAACATGACAATATCAATCTTGCATTTAAGAATTCAACACAAACATTGACATGATATAATTCGATTAGACAGATGGAATCATAATACAAGTCATATTCGCAACTGTCTTTTGGCTCCACTTGGTCTGGGAAGTTCTGCCATGATTGTTGGCCATGTATGAAATCACCACGATATGTCTATGAATGATGTAAAACATATATACAGCAATAATGAACGCATAAAACTAAAACCAAAGTATCACTTAATTTTCAATATGTTCATTAGTACTTAATGGATAGCAGATAATATTCAATCCGCTTAAACTACCTGTAACATCTGGTTTAGGACTCGGTGGTTTCTCTTCGCCCTCCATCTTGGATTTACTTTGTTGCTAAGGCCACCGCGCATGACCGTAGACTTGCAAGAGCACAAAGTAATATCTTTACAAAAAGATTAGCGTCCGACTTTTCGGCTCGCCACGTTTTTTAGATACCTATAAGGGAAACAGCATACGCTTATATTTTTAGATGAGTTTTATTTTGCGACATACACTTGGTCCGCCTATACCCAATACCATGCATTTTTAATGCGCATAATAAGTTAGGCAATTAACAAACTGAACTTAAAGTCGGATAGCGTTATATCTTATGTATCTCAAGAATGTGGTGAATCGTTGATTTCCAGAGTTGGAAACCAGATTGAAACTTTCTTAATATACATGTATATATCTAAATATGACAATGTTAACAACATTAAAATACAATCTAATTTCCGTCATTTTAATAAAACACAAAATATATTGCTTTATAATAATTACTGACCTCAACCACGGACATCTTGTATAGATTATCCGTGCCCCTACCTTCCCTTTATCAGGGACAGTCTACCATTTCTAGTCAAAATCCGTGTTTTTATGTATAACACATTTGAAGATTTCCAAATATGATGTAAATTAAATTTAAAAGTTGAATAATTCAAGATTCTTTATTTGGAAAACCAAATACATGGTACTCTCCATTACAATTCATAAAAACTTATAATTATATAGATCTAACAGTGAACATGTACAACGTTGATAGATGTATTAGAACACATTGAGCTATAATGATATGTGTATAATGAACAATATTTATGAAAGCTCAGAAAATATTAAAATACAGAAAAACAATTAGTTTTCCAGCATAAACAATCTAAATTATTTCTTAACTCTATAGCATCTCTTATAAATCTACGAAGACTTCTACATTGCCCTATTGTTTTTAGATCTAGTATTATATGTGTATGATGCATGGAATAATGAATACAAAAGTAAAATCAGTCCTGAAAGATCCAAAGGTCATTGAAAACTTGACAGAGATCAATGATAAATATATTGTTGTTCCAGCAGATAAAGCTTCTAATATCAGGTTACATAGCCCCATGTGCACAGGTTTGTTTGGGCTTGGTAGCACATCATACATCGATTTGAGTTGAAATCGGATACGATGTTCCGCCATGGTCCAAATGTCATTGCATTTGGGGCCCCTCTGTTGGACTCCCTGCCAATTAAACCAGCTTCTTTGTTTACTAATTTCTGCTACTATCACCATTCTCCTCCATCCCCCTGATTTCTTTCTGCACAATCTCCCTTTATTCAACTTGTCCTGATGTACTCAAAACGGATCTCGATGATGTCCCTAGACCTTGCCTGCCTGATGACACCGTCACAACGATGTCGCCATGACGTAGCCTCTTTTTAGCCTGTTCGGTAACCTTGCCTGCTACAAATTTCCTACCAGTCTTAACCCTCACCTATGCCTCCCTCACTTTCCATCTTTGTTGTTCCGGAGTAGGAGCACTTGCCCGACCTTGGTCAACTACAACTTCTCAGTTAGTGACTTAAGAGGTACATTTGTAGATGCAGATTGGTACCTTCCCCATACAGTCTAATGCTACTAAAACTCCTTTGTATTCCCATTCATCTTCGCAAATAGCTACTTATCTTCCTCTCCATTTTCTCCACTGCTGTCATCGGGAAGTCATACTCCAGTTGAAGCCATAACAGTCTTGGCAGCACTTTGTGCGGGTAAATCTCGGCTTAAAATTTCCCTGGTAGCCCGCTCCTGTCGACTGATGTCATCCATTCCTCTGCATGTGTCACATAGCAGCTACATTCAGCGCATCTGTTAGGGAGCCGTTGAAAATTTTCTCTACGCACTTTACCGACTTCTCTGAGACTGTTTCAATTGTCTCGTTCCCAATCAGGAATTTCTCGCCCTCCACCTTTCCTTTCTTCAGAACCAGGCTCCTCGATTTAGATGGCTTGAACCTCGTGTGTGCCCATGGTATGACTGTTTCTAGGTCCTGCAAGGCCCATCTTGCCTCCACAATTGTCTTGGTAGTTACTGTCATGTCGTCCATGAAGGCTTTTGGTGGTGGTTTTCTTAAGCAAGATGCCATGTAAGGTGCCTGGTTCATCTTCTCAACTGACTTCACCATCAAGTTCATTGCTGCTGAGAACAAGATGACCGAGTTTGTGCAGCCCGATCTCCAGACGTTGCCATGATGTTGTGTAATCCTGCACTGTGGAGCAAATCTTAAAGAGATCATAGTACCCCGACAGCATCCTCGAGATGTCCGGATCTCCTCCGGCACGTGGTAGAATTCTAATGCTAGCTTATCAATGTGTGAAGCATTGACCAGTAAGCATTAGCCCAAGTCCAACAAGAGGACTTCAAGGTCCCATTCCCCTTCTTTTCTTCTCTGCATTTTAACCTAGTTGAGCGCAACGCACCTGGAAATTCAAGGAACTCCCCTTTCTGCACTGCAATGTCTATGTAGTTCTTCAGCATATATTCCACCATGCGTCTTGCTAGAATGACCAAAAGGCTTTCCCTTTCACTTTCAACAGTGAGATGGTCAGAAACTGCCCTAGTGTCTTAGATTCTTCCTTTTTAGAGATGAAACAAACCTCTGCGTAGTGTCATCTGTCTGCTCGCTTCTGTTTCCTACATTCTACTCTCAGCAGTCGAGGGCAGTTCACTCCTCCTCCTGCCTGTTGTAAGCTTCATCCTGTACCTCCAATCCCATGTGCTCTTCGTCGTCCTCGGGTACATGGAGTGTTCATCCTGGATCATCTCCTCCTCCATCTCACCACCTTCCCCTGCACGTTGTACCAGATTCAGAATTGGTGCACATCATATCTTTACTCAGTGTATATTTAGCCCCCACTCATTCTTACATACTTTCCCACAACTGCACACACTGCTGCTCATATTGATATCCCTATTCAAAGTCGTTGTCCGTTCTGGAGTTGTATCAGTTGTATCTTGCCTGTTGGGTTGCTCATCTTCCCCCATATATATCAGTTCATAGCGAAGATATTGGGTTCCTCTTCATTTTCATTACAAGTTATAATCAAATCCATTTCTGCTGCATGTACATGTACATAAAAGTCTCAGAGGGCAACATAAACAATTTAGCAGACAACATTAATCTGGAAAAGCCTCAGAGGCAACATAAACATTTCAGCAGGTCAACATTAATCTAGAATAGTCTCAGGGGGCAGCATAAACATGTTAGCATACATCATCAATCTGGAAAATCCTCAGTGGGCAACATAAACATTTTAGCAGGTCAACATTAATTTGGAGAGGTCAAATTCAGCAAAAGTTAGGGTAACAAGCAAATTCGTAGAATTTATGTCCCCCGCTAGATGGAAATTTTAAAAATAAAATCGCTTTTTCTGAACAGCTTCAAGTGAAAGTTGTGTATTATTAAGTATTGTCCTTGTGTACTTGCATTCCAAATTTTGGTGAAATTGGACAATTTTTAGAGCAGTTAGAGCACAGAAACTGATTAACCAATGAGAATTTAGTATCCTAATTAAAATGCGTAAATATGCAAAAATCTCATTGGCCTTCAAACTATGCCTGAGTATTGTCATTGTGTACTTGCATACCAAATTTGGGTGAAAACGGACCATTTTTAGAGCAGTTAGAACACAGAACCAATTAACCAATGAGAATTTAGTAACCTAATTAATATGCATAAATATGCACAAATTGCATTGACCTTCAAAACTAGTCTGAGTATTGTCCTTGTGTACTTGCATGCCAACTTTGTATGAAATCGGACATTTTTTTTGTAGTTAGAGCACGGAACCCGATTAACCAATGAGAATTAAGTAACCTTATTAATATGCGTAAATATGCATGCATCGAATTGGCCTTCGAACTTAGCCTGAGTCTTGTCATTATGAACTTGCATGCCAAATTTGGTTGAAATCAGACCATTTTTAAAACAGAGCACGGAAACCGATTAACCTATGAGAATTTAGTAACCTAATTAATATGAGTAAATATGCACGCATCGAATTGGCCTTCGAACTTAGCATGAGTCTTGTCCTTGTGTACTTGCATACCAAATTTGGATGAAATGGACAATTTTTAGAGCAGTTAGAGCACGGAAACCAAAGTGTAACAGACGGACAGAGGGACGGACAGAGGGACAAACCCAAATTAATAATCCCCCGATTTTCTTCGAAAAGCGGGGGACAATAAACTATTGGAATTGAATAAATCTGAGTGGTTTTCAAACCTTCGGAATATAATGGTATATTGCTAAACTGTGTTGAAATATTATATTACTTCTGTGTTTTGTAACATTTTATATCATAGGCTATCCAAAATTAAGTGTGTTTGTCGGATTTTTGCACAAACACCAGCAGATTGCGGCCGACCTTTTTAAATCACAAATCAAAAGTAAGAAAAATAGAATTTGTCTTCATATACAGCAAATAATTGAAGGCATTAACCACATGTAAGACATGTCCGCCCGTTGTTTTGTTATCTTCGTCGTTGACATTTGACTCTATAAATAACAATTGATAAATGTATCAAAATGATTTTTACACGATTAAACATACCACCGGGCATATTTCAGGTTTTAAAAAGCAATAAATAACAAACCTTACAAGACAAAAGCAAGCGGTGGTTCCGAAAAAACATCATTTAAGGCTGGACTGAACTTTAAAATCTTTTTATTATCCACTTTCCTAACGTTTTCATTATACACTGCATTAACTTCGTACCGCTTCATTTTTGTACAGAATTCAATTAATTGTAAGGAAAGAATGGCAGGAGTTAGTAGCAGTCCAACGATAGTGGTTACCCCACTTCTCAAATTTGGAATTATCTCCGATGTACAGTATGCAGATCATGACGACCTTCCGAATTACAAGAAGACACAAATGCGTTATTATAGAAAAGCTCTGACATTTCTTCGACGCGCAGTAAACAACTGGAAAAATGAAGGAGTCAGCTCTCTTCTTCAACTTGGTGACGTCATTGATGGAATAAGTAATCGGCAACCTGGTGAATCACAGAAAGCATTAGAGTCAGTGGTCAGTGTCTTGAAAGATTTTCCTGGACAGGTTTACCACAACTGGGGAAATCATGAATTCTATAACTTCAAAAAGGCGGAGTTATTGACATCTACTATATTTAGTGGAGCATTGCCCCAATGTGAGTGTCCTCCGGGCAAGGCGTATTACTCAGTCAAGCTTCATGACAAACTCAAAGTAGTTTCTCTGGATCCGTACGAGTTCAGTATGCTCGGACAACAACACGATTCCGAGGTCTACAAAGAAGCACACACGTTTCTACGATCAAGAAACCCGAACGAGACTTTGAATGATCCAGATGGTCTTCAAGGCGAAAACAGACGATTTACCAAGTTCAATGGTGGCGTGACGGAGCAACAGTTGCAGTGGCTGCAAGACGAACTTTCAAACGCTGTACAAAAGAAAGAGAATGTTATTATCACTAGTGAGTACACATCTACATGTAGTTTGTATTAAACTGTCAATAGGACCTGAAATGAAACGTAAAGCATTTAACGCAGAGGCAGTGAAGATGAAGGTTCCCTTTAGACTTGGCACGGTTTGTATTTACACTTAAATATTTAGGTATGCACTTAGTTTATAATTATTTTAGTTTAGGGTTAATAAGAGTTTGTTTTAGACCGAAATAATAAGACTCTAAAATCTCGACCAAATACATATTGGGTCTGGATCGAAAAGGTCAAGTGTAGAGCTAGTTTAAGATTTGTTCTAGACCGAAATCTCTTATTGTTGCGCACATACTGCGCCATATCAAAGTTCTTGTGTTTTTACTAGCCGTGTTTTAATTATCTCTCGCTTTCCATTCACTTCGTTTGGTTTGTCGCTTCTTCTAAAAAGAACGTTGTTGTTGGACCTTTATATATTTATTTCTAAGCAATTGAGTTCTAGTCGTGCCGAGACAAATTAGGAGTTAAGTTCCAGTCGTATCTAGTACAACTACATACAACTTTAAGCACTTGAGTTCTAGTCGTGCCGAGACAAATTAGGAGTTCAGTTCCAGTTGTATTTAGTACAACTACATATAAGCATTTGAGTCCTAGTCTCGCCGAGACAAATTAGGAGTTCAGTTTCAGTCGTATCTAGTACAACTACATATAAGCACTTGAGTTCTAGTCGTGCCGAGATAAATTTAGGAGTTCAGTTCCAGTCGCATCTAGTTCAACTACATATAAGCACTTGGGTTCTAGTCGTGCCGAGACAAATTTAGGAGTTCAGTTCCAGTCGTATTTAGTACAGCTACATGTAAGCACTTGATTTCTAGTTGTGCCGAGACAAATTTAAGAGTTCAGTTCTAGTCGCATCTAGTACAACTACATACATGTATAAGTACTTGAGTTCTGATCGTGCATTTAAGTTCTAGTCGTGTCTGGACAAACTTAGCACTTAAGTTCTAGTCGTGTCTAGAACTCAGCACTTAAGTTTTAGTCGTATTTTGACAAAATAAGCACTTGAGTTCTAGTCGTGCCGAGACAAAATAAGCACTTGAGTTCTATTCGTACCTAGACAAAATTACTATATTAGCATTTGAGTTCTAGTCGCGAGGAGGCCAAGGCGTACCAAGACAAACATTTTGGCAAAATTATTGCAAAATGATACATATCTTGCAAAAGCGGGGAACTTACATGTACTCGTGATCTTCATGTG
Source organism: Pododesmus macrochisma (assembly GCA_032359645.1). Classification (NCBI taxonomy): domain Eukaryota; kingdom Metazoa; phylum Mollusca; class Bivalvia; order Pectinida; family Anomiidae; genus Pododesmus; species Pododesmus macrochisma. Next base: position 9,488 of record JAUMGZ010217055.1, read on the forward strand.
AGAAATTAAAGGTTATATGTTGAACCGCTATGATCTCTGTGAAAGTGAATTCGAGCACATCTTGTTTGGAAAAAAACAATTCGGTTTTTCGACTCTCATATTTTTCAATGGGTTTAATTTTTCAGGTCATGTACCGGTGTTTGAAGAAGCCGCTGACACGTTGTGTTTGATCTGGAACTTCAATGACGTCAAATCTGTTTTAGCTAAATATAGTGAATGTGTAACATGCTTTCTAGCAGGACACGACCATGAAGGCGGAAGTGCCATGGATACTTCCGGTATAATGCACGTCACGTTTCCGGGAGTTATAGAATGCACGGAGGAGGATGCTTATGCCACTGCTCATGTTTACAGGGATTGCATTACAATAATTGGAAAAGGAATGTACAACTCATACAATATAAAACTTCGTTTTCCATTATAATGTATTCACAAATATTAGAAATTACTTATACATTTCCTCCAAAACTGCCAGGGATAATGTCATGGGACTTTCGTTCTTGTTTATGGTTTCTATCAGATTTCTCGAAATGACTGCCTTTTTTGCTATTGTGAAAATATCATCTCGAATCGTACATGATGAGGACATGACATTTGATCAAGTCCGATAAAAGGGCAGTCATAATAGGTTCCCATCTTGAAAAACAAACTTGAAATAAAAAGAGAATTGAAAGTGATGTAAGTCAAATTCAGGGATCAATATTTTTGCTGCCTGTGAATGTTTACATGTTTATTAGATAAGAATAAAAACTATAGCTACAATATCATACTAGACAATGCAACATAAAGGCATGACAAAGAATGTCCTGTATATATACTATTACTTATTGTTGATACGTGCGCATACACATATGCGTAGCTTGCATTGAGGCAACCGAGGCAGCGGCCTCGGTAAAAAAAAAGAGAACATAATATAAAAGTATCTCAAACTAATGGGAGGCTGCGCCCCCAGATCCCTGCCTTGGTTATTTTAAAGCCCAAGCTACGGCTATGATACAATTTCTACTATATTTTTATGATACAGTTTTAAACATTTTATTAGGTCACCTGACCTATGGTGACTTATTGCGATATCCTTTTGTCCGTCGTCGTCCGTCAACTTTTCCTTATGAGTAGGATAACTTCAGTAAATGTTAACCAAGTTTGATGAAACTTTGTATGCAGCCATATATCAATAAGATCTTGGACGAGATCGAAAATGGGAATTATTGGACAGTAACTTACAGAGTTATTGCCCGTTGTAATCGTATTATTATTAGACTTTGTGAACACGGTAACTTGAGTAAATGTTAACCGAGTTTAATGAAACTTTGTAGGCAGCAATATATCAATAAGATCCCGGACTCTCAATGGGAATTATTCGACAGTAACTTACAGAGTTATTGCCTTTTGTAATAATATTATTATTGGACCTTGTGAACATGATAACTTAAGTAATTATCAACCATGTTTTATGAAACTTAGTACGCGGTCTTATCTTAATAAGATCTCGGTTAAGTTCGAAAATTGGAATTATTTGACAGTAACTTACAGAGTTATTTCCCTTTGTAATAATATTATTATTGGACCTTGTGAACATGATAACTTAAGTAATTATCAACCAAGTTTTATGAAACTTAGTATGCGGCCTTATATCAATAAGATTTCGGTTGAGTTGGAAAATGGGAATTATTTGACAGTAACTTACATAATTATTGTCCTTTGTAATAATATTATTATTGGACCTTGTAAACACGATAACTTGTATAAATGTTGACGAAGTTCAATGGAACTTTGTCCGCAGTGTTATATCTAAAAGATCTCGGACAAGTTGACAACGGTAATTATTTGACGGTAACCTGCAGAGTTATTGCCCTTTGTCATTCTATTATTATTTGTCCCAATGAATACGATGACTTAACTAAATGTTTACCAAGATTGATGAAACTTTGTGTGCAGCATTATATCAGAAAGATCTTGGAGGAGTTGAAAATTCGAAATTATTCGACTGTAACTTACAGAGTTATTTCCCTTTGTAATAAATATTATCATTATTGGATTTTGTGAACAGGATAACTTGTATACTTATATATATAAGAGATTTGTAGGAAATAATGCGAGAAATATTTTGACAAAGTTTCAAGGTCGCGGGGTCCAAGGTCAAGGTCATTGATACTTCTTAAGACTGAAAATGTAAATTTTC
>JAUMGZ010217066.1:0-11669 GCA_032359645.1 Pododesmus macrochisma
ATATAAGACACTAGAGATTGGTATTACACATTGCAAAATCACTTGCAGTGCCTTACAGTACTTCCAGTACTTTGATTGATCAATCAAATGTCTTGTTTCAAATGTTTAAAGTTATAATCAAACATTAAAAACTTGTAAATGGGCTTAACTTGAAAATATATCTTGTCTTTATTGCAGAATCATGCATATTTTATCCTATATAAGAATGCTTATATATTAAAAGTGAATTGCATTAGACTCACTTTTAAATTGAAACAGCTGATGAACCTAATTCTAACTTTTTCCAGGTATAATGGCTATCCTGTGCTGTGCAATAGTGATGTCTCATTACACTCATCTTAATTTATCTCCTGTCACTCAGATAACCACACAGCAGACATTCCGTACCATAGCCTTCATAGCAGGTAAGTTCTCGTTATCAGAAGATTCTGTTTAGCAGGGTTCACGTCATTTTGACCTTTAGATATGTATCTTTATTGTGGTTTGTTCATAAACTTCCCTTTTATTACATCTCTTTACTGACTTAAGATTTAGATGTGATGAGAGATAAGACGAAAGCAGCTTATAATAGGAAGACTTGTATTTGTTAACAAGCAAATATAGTATATGATCAAAAAGTCGAAATGGCTTCCCTGTCTTGATTGTGCATAGACTTTCCTCTACTTATATATCTTAAAATTCTTAAAAGGAAGATACGTTAAGAGTCTTTTTTTTAGAGATAAGACCAAAGACCCTTATGGGAAGACTTCTAGTTGTTCACCAGCAAATATAATATCTGTTGAAAAAGTGAAAATGGCTGCCCAGTCCGCCATCTTGAAATTTTTATTATCACAACCCATCCAGAGCTGTGAGATCTAGAAACTTGAAACTTTTATCATTATTCATTTGTCCTTGAAATGTGTAAACTTAAAACTTGGACACCTGCAATTTTTAATTGGGTTACTTGAAGCTATCTCAGAATGATTTTGCTTCTACATTAAAGAAGTTGAAGAGCTCAAATCACACCATGAGTACTTTATATAATACATTTGATCTTGTTTTAACAGAGACATGTGTATTCGCCTACCTTGGTCTGGCTATATTCAGCTTTAAACTAGTTGTAAAACCAGCATTCGTCTTATGGAGTATAGTAAGTATGAATCTATCTTGTTATATGTCACACAGTATTCTCATCATTACTACAGTTTGTACTGTAGGATTAATCTTTTAGCTAAATAGGTAGAACATTTGACTCCAAACCTAGTGGTTTCAGGTTCGAATCCCGGCAGAGTTGGTATTATTTATGTTCTGTCTTTATTACATACTAGGCTGTAATAATTTTCTTCCATATCTCTATATGTAAGATTGAGTTATCCATGCAGAACACCCATGAAGGATATCTCTGACTTGCATCATGTGGTTTTGCTGTCTTACATCACGTGACGTCACTTCTTAATTGCAACGTTTTGAAATATGGCGTGAATGTACATTTCTTGCTGAATTTCTCAAACTTCAATTGCTTCATACACAAAAAGTAATCAACCCATCGAAAACCCTTTCATTGTAAAGTTTACTGAAAGTATAAACAAAATTGATTTGATCTTTCCAGTGCTGTCCTCAGATTTTTCGTAGCATGAACCATTTGAGATGTAATATATGGCTGCCATTTTCTTACTTTTTTTAAACAATGCAAAACAGATAATATGGGAGAAAAATAATGTTTCATACACGTTCGTGAAAGATAGGGATATTCCACCCTCGGGGTTACAAATTGGAGTAAAACCCTCGGCAAGCCTCGGGAGTTGCACCATTTTGTAACCCCCTCGGGTTGAATATATCCCTATCTTTCACTCACGTATATGAAAGATTCTTTTAGTATCTGATAAATATTGTAATACATACGCCATTGTTGCTTAAAGATAAAATATCATTGAAATAGAAGACTAGAGACCAGGACAGTAAGGATTAAAACATTGTAGTATGTGGGTACTTTTAAACACTTTTTGTCTGCCATACAAATATATGGGTAGATGGATTATTATAAGCTCTAAGCTTGTTTCTGAATCCCCTCACATTATATTTTTACTAGTGATTTGTATGCTTGCAGAAATAGAATATTGTTTAAACTCAATATATGGCAAATATGAAATGAGAAATCAAGAAAGATTGGGAAAACAAAACTATGAAAAGAGAGTAGGAATATTCACACAGAATGTGTCCATGGGTACATTAGTTGTATATTAGTGTATCTTTTGGTTTTTTGTCTTTGATAAGCTGTCATGTCAGAAAACAAACAAACAAGTAATAATTAGCAAAGTTAAATGGTATTGAGTTCAGTGTGTTGTGAATGTTTTTCAGTGCAGTTAAAGTAATTTCGAAGGATTATTTATTAACATCATTTCTATATTTCAGGCACTTATACTGATTGGTAGAGCAGTCAACATTTTCCCTTTATCGTTTTTGGTGAATTATTTTCGAGAACATAAGATAACGAGAAAAATGCAGTTTATAATGTGGTTTAGTGGTAAGTATTGAAATTTTGTTTACATTTTTATTGTCTTCTGGACAAATGTTATCTCCAGTATTTGATGTATGCAAATTTCTTTTACCTGTAATACTCACATGATATTTATATCTTCTGAATGATCTAAAACAGGCTACCTGTGAGCTATCTTGACAATCCTCTTATGATATCTCCCCAGAATGTGAAAAAACTCTTAGAACATTATAAGAGCCATTAATACATAACCAAGTTTGTTAATGGCATAAACATGGGGGTCATACATACATTAAATCTGTTTGGTCAAGTTCAACCCTATAAAAAAATCTTGCTTCAACAGGATTGTATGGTGACATAAGTTTAAATAAAAAATCTTCTTTTCCACAGGATTGCGTGGTGCTATAGCTTTTGCCCTAAGTTTACATCTGGAGTTTTCACCCGAGAAGAGATATGTCCTCCTGACAACCACACTTATAATTGTATTGTTCACAGTCATGTTCTTAGGAGGTTCTGCAATGCCATTAATGAAGGTATCTTAACACAAATCATTCAGTTTTTTAATCGATTGAGTAGCCTCATAATCCATGAAGAAAAAATATTGTTCCTTTTTAAGTCCAAAATTAAATGATGTCATTAAAATTTTATTTTCATGGTAATCAATTTAATAGCTTGGAAACTTTTGAAGGAAAAGTTTTATTCAGGTTGAAGTGTAAGTGATGTCTTTTATTTCAATGGTTTAAGTTTTTAGTTGGAATTAAGATGAAAGGCATAGACAATTCAAAATATATAAGATAATTAGGATAGAATAATACCCTGTGTCAATTTATTAGTCTGACAGTATGTTAAGGGGCCGCAGTGGCCTAGTGGTTAAAGTTGCCGACTTGTGATCATAAGAGCCTTTCACCTCCTAGTTCGATTCCAGTCCGGGGCGGCCTAGTGTGAGAAAATTTCCAGTGACTTGCCGTAGGTCAGTGGTTTACTCGGGTACTCCGGTTTCCTCCACCAGTAAAACTGGCACATCCGTAAATAACCTTAGCTGTTGATCGGACAATAAGCCCTTAATACAAACAAACAAACTTACAGTATGTTAGTGTTAAAGATTTTCGTCTCTTAATGGATTGTTTCCCAACTTTGTTTTTCTCTCTTAACATGGCTCTTTACAAACTTTCAGAAAAATCTTTCATCCCATTTAGATTTTGCCAATTTATCATATGCTAAACTTCCTTGACACTTAGACCACTAATTTCAGATATATCAGACGTTTTTTTCTCGGTAGGCTTAAATTGTTATAATTTATAAAAAAAATGGCAACAGATTACGCTCAAAATTGGTAAGCAGTCCGTCCTTGGTACTTAACATGAATTACAATATTTAGAAACGATTGATTGCGAGGTAAAAATTTAAACCCCAATTGGTTGATGGGTAATAGATTGACACAAAGCATAGAATTTATTAGGTTGATTCTGCTAACATATAGAAAACTATTGTATGATATATTTTGTAGCAGGTTTGTTTAGTTAAATAGAGTTATAGAGCTTAACAACACAACCATAACTTCTGTTTTATATCGTGATTTATGTAGTAGGTCAAAATCATATAACAGTATGTAGTGATTAGGAAAGGCAGGGGCCATGGGCCCTTTGATACATAGTTTGAAGGTGATGGCCCATGATATTGTAGAATGGCCCATCATATTTTAATATTTTCTAATAAGATACTACAATGGCCCATAAAAATCTTTTGTAATTGGGCTCAATGGCCCACTGAAATTTTCCCTTTCCCAATCACTGAGTATGGCATTACATGTAGTCTTTTAACTAATTGGTTTGAAATGTCTCTTGTATTTCTAGCTATTAAATGCAAATGATAAAAAGAAAAAGAAGAAATCAGATCGAGAAGTATCTCTCAGTAAAACAAAGGAGATGGTGAGTAAATGTTATTAAAAGGCTGATCTGTTAATTGAATATGTTTTCTGTTGAAAACCCTTATTATGTATTTACTTTGAGAAAAGTAATTTTAGGAAATTAAATGGAACGTGGACATTTACAAATGTAATGTAGATTGCTTCGATATCTATTGTAGATAATGTAAAAACATAACTCATATTGTTGTCTCCTTTTATCAATGATTAAATAGTTGAAATATATTAACGTAAGTAGGTCTTCAGTAAAGGGGGGAATATAAATCTCATCTCTATCTTGAATTTGTCCTCTAGTTATTGGGCGAAATAATCAAAAATATAATTGGAGGCAAACTTTTTTTTCTGGTTTTAATGTTATTTTGATTGTTGTTTGTTCTGCAGGGTGAGACAGTGGATTCTGAACATTTGTCAGAACTAACTGAAGAGGAATATGAGATTAATTTTGTCAAACCTAACCTTAAGGGCTTCCTTAGACTAGACGTTAAATATTTTATTCCATTCTTTACAAGGAGATTCACTCAACAGGTAAGCTTTAAATTGTCAAGGAACCTAAATTTAGCACCTAAATAACACTGAAAATAAGCTGTAGAAAACAAGATATTTCAGCTTGATTTATTTTCAGTGTAATTTCTTCCATACAATTGCAAGAATCCACAAAAAGAGTGGTCAATTTACACAGCAAAACAACTGATATTTATCTTCATTTATACATTAGATAGACGTATAAGTAAATTGTGTGAAAGTATTTGTGATAGAGTGAAGTTGTCCATTGGTTATTGTGCATCTGTGTATTCCTTATCCCAACATTGTATTTCTGTGGTTTTCTGAAACATTATGTAAGATTGTCTTCACTTTAACTCATAAAGTGTTTAAAATATATCCTTGCAAATTTGTATGTGTGCATCTAATTGATAGATAATGTGTCAAAAAATGAATTTGGCACTTTGTGTTCAAGATCAACATAAGGTATTATTAAAAGATTGTCCTTTGTAGTTTTTGTAGAAAAGATGATTCCTAAACTCTTCATAAGTATACACAATGACTATATCCCCATCAATGTGTCAAAGTTCAACATTTAGCTCTCCAAGGTCAAGGCTGAAGATTTGATATATTAGGGCCATCTTTTTCCCTGTTGCTTCTTAAAACTAATTTAAGGCATTTTAATTAATCATATATAACACAATATGAAACTATACTATAATATTTTTGTAGAAGATTAAATTTTACTGCATTATTTGAGTCAGCACATATCCTGGAAGGCAGAAGTGTTACTTTAGCATGTACATTCTTCAATATTTCTTGCATATATACCATGCAATAACTCTTAAGTAGAGGACTTTGCTCTCATTGTTACCATTGTACTTAAGAATAGGGTTATAGGTCCTTACACATAACATTTTTAGTTTTGTTCAGTAATATCATCTATATTTTCAAATTTGTTCAATAAAATTATCTATTTTTAAAGGATTGTTTAATGTTGCTAATATTTTCAAGTCTAATTTTTTTCATTCATAAATATAAGAATAACAAGATGCTAGCACAAATGTCTATTGTGTCATATCTCAAAACATCATCACTTTGGGTGTTTGTTATATTTAAACAGGAAGTACGAGAAGGTAGGACTCAGATGGACAGTCTTACCAAACAGTGGTACCAGGAAGTCAGAGCTGTAGCATCGGAGTCCGACTCAAATGATGAAGCTGAAACAAGTCTCATCAACAGCAATCACTCTGCAATGCAACGCAGATCTTAAACACTTGTTAAATGTCACAAATCTGGATTATCATTAACAGGACTTGATTCAGATCATTAACTATTTAAGTGTAAGAAGTTGTTCCTATACAAAGCTGTCAATTGTTCACTTACTATGCGGACAATGTTAATGTTAAATCTAGTACCACACAGGGAATAATTGAGGAAGATCTCCACGTATCTATAAAGTGTGAATAGAGAATTGATGAAAGTCCAGTTTTATGTGATCCCTTCGTGACTTATGCAGTGATGAAGTAGATACAGAGCAATTTTTGCATATCATTTGTATACAGTATGTAAATTGATTTTAAAGAGTTTGAAATTTCCTGCAAAGTTGGTAATTTCTTTGCAAGGCATGCAATTGTATAAATTAGTTATGGATGTAAAAATTTGTTAGAAGTCGTACACTTCCTGGGTGTTTTGTTTACAAGGAATGCAATCGATTAGTTGTGGACATAAACTTTGTTAAACGTCTTAATGATACAAAGTAAATGTTTTGTGGGCTGTGTGCTTCAAATTTTCTGGCGGAAAAGTTGGAACTCATGATGATGAACGTTTTTACTGGATTTATATTTAAATTATAGTACTATTAAATCTAGATGGACATTTTTTAGAACCTTTCGTTGCTGTATGTATAATATTTTTGTCATTTAAATATTGTTATTTATTTTTAGTGCTTGTTTTTATTGTGTGCTAAGTATTTTGGTTGATTTAGCTGTGTAATATGTATAAGCAGAGACATGTATAGATACAATGAATATTGACTAAAAAACAGACTGTATGCCTTTGTCTGGAGGTTCATGCTGATCTACATTTTCAGTACTAAACAGCATGTTTTTACCTTTTTTTCTTTTTATTTTTCCCAGACAATAGGGATGGGTTCCAGACTGACTCTTGTACGAAAATGGCAGTCAGTAAGATAAGGTTTATAGAAAAATAATGTATTCATTAAACTGAAAATTTATTATAATTCAAATTTGTATTGAAAAAAAAGATTTTTATTTTGAGATTTTAGCACTTTAATTACCACTCGATCTCATAAATCCAGCCAGGACTACTGTAGAATCAGAAATATTTGTTGGGCTAAAATTTCTTTGTTTTGAAAATAAATTTATTTCATTGACATGAAATTTCGTTGAAATACTTAAGGTGTTCTTTTAAGAAGGTATGTGAAAAATTTCATCATGGTTTTAATTTCGTCGGTCTTTAACAACAACAACGAAATAAACGAAATTAAAACCACAACGAAATTTTCTGATTCTACAGTATTTCTATATGAAGAAGAGATTGTTTATATTAATGCTGTGCTACAACCTTGTCTAAAATACTATTCATGCTATGTTCAATCTTTAGCTAATATCAACATTTACAAGTGTTTAATTTCAATAGACAACCATCAAATATTATATATAATTCAATATTCATAACATCTAGCACACATTGCAAATATATGAACCCCAAAAAGTAATATTTCACAGGTTTTGAATTCACTGTTTCTGTTTTACACAACACTGAATGATTACTCAATGTTATACTGCTGTAAAGCAAATAATAATGTGTGGTGTTTTAAATTCAAGCTTTGTTAAGAAATTATGAATACAGGGAATAAGAAAAATCAGCAGTATATAATCAGTATAAATTATTATTTAGTGGTTGAAAATTGTATAGATTCTGTGTCACAAAGGAGGAAAACTTAACTATTAGACAACGATATCTAGAAACTTAAAATCTGAAATATATACACGGTTACCCAGAAAATAGTTTATTTTGTAAATTGTTTATTATGTAAATTGTTTATTATGTAATGAAGAGGTTTTCATGCTATTAAAAGTGGATACATATTAAGTTTACATTTTTAGTTCTAAGCTTAACCAAGTTAAATAGAAAGATCAACAGTTTTCTGTGAATTTATTTTTAGGGTGTTAGGCCAATCTTTTCACACTTAAACTTGTATACACTGCGTATTTAGATTTTGTGGTAACATTTAGTGGTTACCGTTATATCAATTTTAAGTGATTAACTGCAGTACATTTCTGTAGTAGTTTACATATGTAAAAAGCACCCAATGTCTTTATAGTAGAAAGGTTGGTTAGAAGGAAATTTCAATAATGAAATTGTCAATCTGACTAAAACCGGATCTACTTTGCGCCCGGGTGTCGCTAGGTAGATCTGAGGAACATCAATTGTTAAGGTCGTTGGAGTGACTTTTCAAAGCAGCCAATTAGCGAAGCGCCTACAGAATAGTCGGTGTGTTTTGAGAATTTTGGCGCCAAGATATATATAACGTTAATATCATTATGATGTCATCTTTTGATGTTTACATTGTATGTCATTTCGGATGTGTTCCGCGATTACTTGACAATCACTATACACTATGGCTGCGCTTCAAAACTAGGAATCTTGTTTATATGGTTAAACTGGCTTAAAAATGGAGACAAATGGTCCCCACACCTCCCACAGAGTGTACTGTAAATGTAACATTTATGTACAGTGTGAGTTTTCGTTCATTCAAAAAGAATTGCGCAATGCTTTGATCATCGCTTCGTCGGTAAGCAAAGTAGCCAATCCAAACAATCGCATAGAAGGTGGGTTTTGATTGGTCCGAATATCTCATAAATATTCATAATTATTCAAAAATGTTGGGTCACTGCAACCACCTTAACAATTGGTGTTCCTCAGATCTACCCTGCGATGCGATATCTAAATAACAGGAGCAGCGTAGATCTAGTTTTAATCAGATTGGATTTCAACCAGATGGACATTAAGGCTCAATAGGCCTCTTGTTTCTTTAGTTCTTAATTTACCACAATTTTAGATATATACCTAGATTACATCTTTAGATCTATTTTCAACATTTTCTTCCTAAGTATTTAAACACACAGTCAACTTTGACTATTATGAGCCTATAGCGCTGTGGCAGGGGATAAAGTAAAATCAAAAATCAAAACAAATCTATAATGTTAAAACTATATACAAAACTGTTAGTGAATTAGAAGTAGATTGATTGGAGAACAGGTATTGTAATCTGCTCAAATTGTCTAGCGAGGCAATATGTGCAGGTAGCTGATTCCATTGGATAATTGTATATGGATAGAAAGAGAATTTGTAGGAGTCTTTTTTTGTTTGTATGTGTTGGTAGCCAAATGGGTTCTGATGTCGAGTTCTGCTGTCAAGGGGTTAGAGAAGTTTTGAAGGATGTATAGCAACAATGTTGTGTATGATTTTTGTAGAAGAAGATGAGTCTTGTTCCCAGACACACTGCTGTAGAGTTGGCCAGTTAAGCTGTTATAGCATATCACTTACAGAGCTTGTATTGTGATATCACCTAGATTATTTTTAGATCTATTTTCAACATCTTGAGATATAAACCTAGATTACACCTTTAGTGCTATCTACCTAAAAATTATCTTGCAATATAAAGTAAGATTACATCTTGAGATCTATTTACCATATCTTGAGATATAAACATAGATTACATCTTAAGTTCTATCTACCTTATCTTACAATATAAAGTAAGATTACATCTTAAGATATAAAAATAAATTACATCATTAGATCTATTAACCATATCTTGAGATATAAAAATAGATTACATCATTAGATCTATTAACCACATCTAGAGATGTTCTGTTGACAACATCTTGTGATATATAAACATAGATTACACCTTTAGTTCTATCTACCTTATCTTACAATATAAAGTAAGATTACATCTTAAGATATAAAAACAGATTACATCATTAGATCTTTTAACCATATCTTGAGATATGAAAATAGATTACATCTTTAGTTTTGTCTACCTTATCTTACAATATAAAGTAAGATTACATCTTAAGATATAAAAACAGATAACATCATTAGATCTTTTAACCATATCTTGAGATATAAAAATAGATTACATCATTAGATCTATTAACCACATCTTGAAATAAAATCATAGATTACATCTTTAGTTCTATATTTACCACATCTTTGGAAATAAACATAGATAACATCTTTATTTCTATATTTACCACACCTTGAGTTATAAAGATAGATTACATCTTTATTTCTATATTTACCACATCTTGAGATATAAACATATATTACATCTTTATTTCTATATTTACCACATCTTGAAATAAAAACATAGATTACATCTTTATTTCTATATTTACCACATGTTGAAATATATAAACATAGATTACATCTTTATTTCTATAATTACCACATCTTGAGATATATACCTAGATTACATATTATTTCTATATTTACCTCATCTTGAAATATAAACAAAGATTACATCTTTATTTCTATAATAACCTCATCTTTCAATATAAACATTGATTACATCTTTATTTCTATATTTATCACATCTTGAGATATAAACATAGATTACATCTTTATTTCTATAATTACCACATCTTGAGTTATAAACATAGATTACATCTTTATTTCTATATTTACCACATCTTGTGATATAAACATAGATTACATCTTTAGATCTATTTACCACATCTTGAGTTATAAACATAGAGTACATCTTTATTTTTATAATTACCACATCTTTAGATATAAACATAGATTACATCTTTATTTCAATAATTACCACATCTTGAGTTATAAACATAGATTACATCTTTTTTTCTATATTTACAACATGTTGAGATATAAACCTAGATTACATCTTTATTTCTATATTTACCACATCTTGAGTTATTAACATAGATTACATCTTTATTTCTATATTTAACACATCTTGAGATATAAACATAGAGTACATCTTTATTTCTATATTTACCACATCTTGAGTTATTAACATAGATTACATCATTATTTCTATATTTACAACATCTTGAGATATAAACATAGATAACATCTTTATTTCTATAATTACCACATCTTGAGATATAAACATAGATTACATCTTTATTTTTATATTTACCACATCTTGAGATATAAACCTAGATTACATCGTTATTTGTATATTTACCACATCTTGAGTTATTAACATAGATTACATCTTTATTTCTATATTTACCACATCTTGAGATATAAACATAGACTAAATCTTTATTTTGTATATTTACCACATCTTGAGATATAAACATAGATTACATTTTTATTTCTATATTTACAACATCTTATGATATAATCATAGATTACATCTTTATTTTTATATTTACCACATATTGAGATACATACATAGACTAAATCTTTATTTCTATATTTACCACATCTTGAGATATAACCATAGATTACATCTTTATTTCTATAATTACCACATCTTGAGATATAAACATAGACTAAATCTTTATTTTGTATATTTACCACATCTTGAGTTATTAACAAAGATAACATCTTTATTTCTATATTTTAATTTACCACTTCTTGAGATATAAACATAGATTACATCTTTAGTTTTATATTAACCACATCTTGAGATAAAAACATAGATTACATCTTTATTTCTATATTTACCACATCTTGAGATATAACCATAGATTACATCTTTATTTCTATAATTACCACATCTTG
>JAUMGZ010217077.1:0-11669 GCA_032359645.1 Pododesmus macrochisma
ACCAATTTTCATCAAATCTGTACCTATCCTAAATTCATATGTAATTATCTTCAATTTAATTGTACCTATTTTTATTTCGAGTGTACCTATCTTCAACTAGGGCTAATTAGATTGAATTGCAACTATCTTTAACGCAATTGTTTGATTCAATTGAAGATAGGATAGGTACAATTCATTTGAATATATGTTCAATTTAATTGAAGATATGTTAAATTAAATTACAGATAGGTGCAATTGAATTTAAGATTGGAACAATTCAAATGAGGATAGGAATAATTATTTGAAGATAGGTTTAATTATTTAAAGATAGGTACATATATTTGAACCTATTTTCAATTGAAGTATACCTATCTTCAATTCGACATATCAATAATTGAATTGAACGTATTTTGTTACAATTGAGGACTGGATTGTCAGAAACATGTGTCCAGAGGAATACATGAAATATTCCTATTTTGACTGCGTCCATTGTTTTAGAGCTAGACCTGGAATGTTGGACGAGGGTATCTCACACAGAGTATTGATTTTTTCCTGTAATAAATACTATATTTATTGGTGGCATTTTATAGTTTGCAATTCTATATGGAATGGACGTTGGAAATACAAAAAGCAAAAATTAGGAGCAACGTGATTGGTCAATATATATTAGTTAATGCTAACTAAAAACAACTGCATATTGCCTTTATCTATCGTTGTCAGAACTATATGCGTTGTAAGCTAAATATGATATCTGCAAACACTTGGTTTCGATTCTAGGTTTTTAATAGAAGTTCGAGATGTTTCCTTTTTTAGTTAATAAATATATATTTGGTTATTTTTTTCTGTGTGCGTCACACTTTTTCCTTTTGTTGCCCATGTCCATGGACTTACGGCAATGTTTTTGCTTCCTCTTGGTTTTTCGAATTTTCTACTTTTATCAGAATGCTCTGAAGGGAAACGAATTTGACACATGTTATGGAATTATTAATACATTAAAATATCAATAAGACAAACCGCTATACGTTGCCAAATTCACGTACACTTGTTAGCTTTCAGTAATTGTACAAACACATTTAACGTTTATTTCTAAGATCACATATATATATTCCACTTTTATTATTACATGGTAGCCTTTGATTCCTAATAACTATTATGTTATTTTACATTTTCTTTTGTGATATTGTGTAATTTTTAATTTTAGCGGAACTGTTGTCACCAGACATATTACCATTTCTTCTGTATTTTGAGATCGTATATACAACAGTTGAAAGAACTTTAAAAAGTAACTTGTAATTATTAGTCTTATCGTTTTTGAATGTGGTAAATTTCCCGTTGTAGTTGTTTAAGATGAATTGGTTTCTTCTAAAGGTTTTATGTCATATTTAATTTTACTTCTTAGCAGGTTACTTGTATCAACTCAACTGGGCGACGTGACCGTGGAATATACAAAATGTTTAATATTAGCATAGAAAACAATTGTAAAGTATGTATATTCTATTTTACAAATAATTATAAGTTCATACGTACTTAAGAGTAGATGGTACACATTTATTCTACAAAATCGGTCAGATTACTGATAAGTCAACTGTATTCAGACTTTTGTGCCATGACACAGCATAACCATTATATCATCTTTTGATGTGATAATAGATTAATACTTTGAATGGTGTCAAATTTGATACCTTCTTGATGAAAGTTTTATAAGTAAATATAGAACTTATTTAAAGTGCGTATCCTATAGATCTAGATTACCTCCACTGTATCAAAAGACGTCATAACGTCCTTGCTCAATTCATCTGTCAAAAAACCCAATTTGTGTTTTAACAATGTGTCCCATCATTTTAAATAGAAGAAACTTAAAACGAAGATTTAAATGTCGCCATAAGGCTTTAACGCCCCTCGACAGAATTATCGCAATTAGACTGCAACTGACAAGTAATTAGTTAACACACATCTCATATACACTTTAAAAGTAATAGTACTCGAGACAACCCATAATTGTTGCTAGATCATTCTTCATATTTTTATATCTACGAGGGCAGATAGTAATAGAAAATCACATATTGGAGTAATGATAATGAATACAGAATGCTTACATATTAATTGGCTGTGCTAAATAAATCATTAAATTGACATAACGTATGATATTGTACTACGAGAACAATAAGTTTCAATTTTCTTTCATTAATAAAGTGACCTCATGATCAATTTTATATTTTACGTGTAATGAATAAACTGTATGGTATCTATACAAACCAAAAAAACATCGAGCACATTCATAATAAAAACTGAATTAGTTTTTTTAGCACTCATATCAACGTACACGATTGGTTATAGTCTGTTTCTTGTAAATATAAAGTATACAGAGAAACGATAAATCTATGATACAAACAAACAACTGCCGCATCAAGCAATTTACAATTAGACTGAGAGGGAATTAAAACGACGTCACAAAAATATTTAAGACTTGTTTTCCATGCATACCGACTTAAGGTGGTCATCCAGAAAGAACCGGGTGGTATTGTTAAACCGGTTAATGGGGCCTCAACTTTTCCACTTCCCGCATGAAACTTGAAGTCTTAAAGTTACATACACATAAACGAATAGTTATGTTGCTTTTTTTTTTTATCAAAATGGTTTATTTTTATTAAGCGTGAAAAGTTAGTAACTTTTCGTTAATTAAATCTGAAGCCCATGTATCTTCACTAATTTACCAAATTTCAAAAATAACCAAAACTTGTAGTTCGGGGCGAAATAAAAATGACTGACAGGCGTTGATTTTTGACAACATCCCTAACTCGTCTTCATGTGGATATTGCTCGGTACAGATATTTACAGTGTTGTTAGTTTTTGTTTATGTTATCGGGCATAGTTCATTCTGTGATATAGGTGTATCAGGATACGATTTTACCGGTGTTTAGAAGTTCATGTTTACTATTATTGATGCTTTTTTTAAAAACTATATCGCTGTCCACCCTAACTTTGTCTACATAATAATGAGAGACAATGGCCAATCAGAAGGCGGATACTCGTGAATTTTCCAATATTTTGCTTAAAATCTGGCATCTAACTTATCAAGCATATACTTTTTGCGACATATCAACTTATGATAGCGCTATTATAAATATTTCGTTTTATTGAAGTAATTGCTTTTATCGTACCTGGGTGTATATGTCTCTTTAAGAATATACATACCATTTAAAAAACATATATAAATAGACTTCATAGCGCTGTCTATCATCTCAACAACCAACCGCTCACATCAATTGTCAATAAAAGTCTAAACGAGTAAAAGATATGTACATATTAACATTAGACCTTTTGAATCAGGCCACACGGACGTAGTCAAGCTGCACAAAGAGTCCACATATTTTTTATAAAAATATAAATTTGCTAACTGAAACGGACCACTAATAAATGTAATATCTACAAGCGGAAAACAACAAATTTGCTGTATCAAAGAAAATCTCATCTAAGATTTCGTGCCTAGCTACGAATCAACTATCATAAGTTGATGTTCAACAAAAATCTAATTTAGAATAGATTTTACTTTTTCTGTCTCTGAGATGCGTCACCTGGAGGCAAAGTCATATTAATTGAAAACAACTGAACTGCCGTCCCAGCGAATGTTCGCTACCGAGTTTGGCTAAATGGGTTTATTAGTTTTGAAGGAGAAATTGGAAATATAAAAAGTTTACTGCGACGACAACGACGGGCGAGTTATGGCGACTGTTGCTCACATGAGTCTTATGGCTATGGTTAGCTAAATATTGGGGAAAGTAGATCAGAAGGCTTAAAGTTTCAGGTGAGCGCATTGAGGCCCATTGGTTTCAGGGGTCTACAGTCCTGCTACATACTTGGGACACGAGCAAACATATTTTAAGGCTAGAACATGTATTTACATGCGATGCTTGTTTTTTGTTTGTCCCTACGGCCAGAAATGAAGTCACGCAATGCAGTCAATTTTCACAAAGCCATATAGTACGATCAACTTAAAAATGTCAATGAGGCTACAAAGGCTTGGTTGATATACATCTATACTGATTACCCATGGGTGTACTGTTTACAAAAGTTCGATCATAAAAATTGACAATAATTGTTAATGCAATACTTTAAAGTATTACAAAAAATACTCATCACGCAAAAGTTTATGGACATGGGACACCTAACAAAAAATAGGAAATTCGATATATTCGATATAATTTGGCTCTTTCTTTATTGTAAGTAAGTAAGTCAGTCAGTCTGCCTGTCTTTTGATAATATGTAACTCTATACAAATTATAACGTCACCTTTGCTTATGAGAACTGGGTTTTTGGAAACACGTTTTCAGAGGAATACGGTTAAAATTTAAAAATTCCTATTTTGCCTACGCGCACATTTTCAATTTGGGCAAGACACTTTTGTATTATTGTTGGGGTATGGATTTTGTACATCATAACAATCGTGAAGTTTTCTCACCGTCTCCTCTTTGGCTCTGTGGCTTTGATTTACCGAAGTCTTGTCTATTCTAAATTAATTTTCTCTATAGCGTTCATTCATGATGGCTGTTTCGAGGCAAGATCTGGGGTTCGCGACGGGGGTGTCTCACACGGAGTATTGGCTCTTTCCTCTTATAAATATCATAGGTATCATATTTTTGTATTGTACCCTACGCTAAACGAAAGCAGAAATTCAATACCAATAAATATTATATAAAAAAGCGTAGAAAAATATGTTTTACAGCCAGAATGCAACCACCATCAATGGCAGCACAAGATAAAATGAACTAAAACGCATGTCGAAAATTCAAGAATAGAATGTTGGTTTCGCTTCTAGTTTTTAATAGGAGTTCGTGATATTTCCATTTTTAGTAAATAAATGTATATTTGGTTAATTTTGCTGTGTGCGTCAAACCTTTTCCTTGTGTTTGCCAATGTCCATGGGCTAACGGCTTTGGAATATCGTATTGGTTTTTCGAATTTACTACTTGAAAACCAATCTGATTAAAACTAGATCTACTTTGCCCATGTTATAAGGATATCACCGGGTAGATATGAGGAACACCAATAGAAAAGGTCGTTACCGTTAACCAAAAGTTTTGGATAACTATGAATATTTATGAGGTAATCGGACCAATCAAAATTCGCCTTCAATACGATCGTTGGGGTCGAGCGTCAAAATGGCTACCTTGCCTACCGACGAAGCGATGATCAAAGCATTGCGCAATTCTTTTTGAATGAACGACAACCCACACTGTACACATATGTTACTTCTACAGTACACTCTACGGGGGTGTTGGGACCATTTGTCTTCGTTTGTAAGCCAGTTTAACCATATAAATAAGATTCCTAGTTTTGAAGCGCAGCCATAGTGCTTAAAATGGTTGTTAAGTTATCGTGTGGAACACAACCGAAACGCCATTAAAACCGTATGGATTCGAAAGTACTTGCAATACTGTAGGTGTTTTTACTTCAAGCGTTGTTGTAATAATACAAAACACTTATTACACATTCATGTTTGTATTCGAAGCTCAAACAATGTATACGTCAAAGGATGAAGTCATAATGATAATAACGTTATATATATTGGCGCAAAAGTTCTCAATAATACCTCCCGGAAGCAAAGTAGATCTGGTTTAAATCAGATTTTTTGAAAACGTTCAAACCAATAATACAATAAACTGGTTAAGACTTTAACTGCATTATAAAAAAAAAAGTTGAACAACCCCAATAAATTTATTTGACATTGATTTATTATTTATATGTTACTTAAATATTTAATTCCTATAATGCTATCTTTAATCAAACATCATCATTGTAGTTCATATACAAAATTGTAGATGTTTGATGTATGTTTAATCATAATTTTCGAAAAGTCTAGTGACAAAGATCTCAAAGAACAAGAGAAGGTGATCAAAATGTTATCTTTATTCATCATTGAATACGATAGTGAAACAGGAAGGAAACAAACATATAGAGTGTGCATTTTATTTGTCCATATCATTTGTTGCATACATTTAATCTGTTCTCAACACGGTCATCAACAGCCAACTACTGATGCATAGTAGGTGTGCATCAGTATCTTCTTGGAGAATATCCATTTCCAAACTGTGACACTTTCTTTTGAGGAATAGACATATTTACAGGCTTCCGTTTATTGTTAGGTCTGCCGTTACCTAAAAAATATTATGCATAAAACAAGAATTTTATTGAACTATCAACCTGGTCATGATGATTATGTGATTTTATTTTAGAAAAGGCTTTTAAATATCTACGAATTGAAAATTTGTTTTCCTTGTATTTTCAAATGAAAATTTAAACACACTTTAGATGTAAAGTAGTAAAAAACGAAACATAATACACCAACACAGAGTTATATCATACGGATAAACTATTATATCCAGGTTATATTTAGCCTCTGAAGCCACAAATGCACAAATATTTAAAAAAAAAAAGAAGAAAAAAAAAATATGAACATACCTTGAGTTGACGTATTACGTGGTTTCCTGTCAAAATATATTACTTTTTTATAGCAAATATGCTAAGAGACAACAATAAAAGGCAATAACGTTTTGGCGAAATTTCTATCAAATAGTAAAACAATTTCATTCCAAATACAGAAAAGGTTCTCACAAATTCACGAAGACACCTAGTAACAAGAGTTTGTTCTACATTGGAAAAGATATAAAAGCTACAACGACAGCTTTTTAAATGGGCCGGTTATACCTGTTGGTTGTTCTACTTCCCTTTTTCAGTGTTATATGTGTCTATTCGAGTCTCAATCGCAATGGAATGGGGGTTTTTTAAGTTATGATTATTGTTTGCTAGTTATGCTTAGACCAGTATAACATTAATTTATCATGATTCTTGTTTTTATATATATGAGTTTATTCTTACTTTTGTGGTTTCTTAACTTTCTGGCATTTTTTACACTGGTCCTTCACTGGTCTGCAAAGGTCTTTATAGTACATGAGTCCCACGAGCATGATGACACATGCTGCTGATACAATCAATAAACTGGTCAACCAGGCAATGCTCTCTGTGCTTTCGAAGAAAGTAATGTATCTCTCTGTGGTTGTGGTAACTGCTGCATTGGTTGTATCATGCACAACTACCAATATTGTACACGAATCTAACAAACACAATAAACAAGAAATATAATAATTATTACAAACTTATTGTATACAATGAAAACATTAACTTCATATGTGCAATGTTTTGTGTTTAACTGATACTTTTAAACCCCAGTGCTCTGGGATGAGTCTTTATTGATTGTTTGTCTCAGTATGCGTCACAACAACAACACTAGTATTAACAAAATACTATTCATTAGTAATTATACAAAATGCAAACAGTATTAACATAACGATGTATACTTATTGTTATGTTATGATGCAAGTAGATTATATGTAACATCATGTCATGTTAGTTGTATCCATAAATAAATATTACTTTTTTCTCTTAATAAAAGCATTAATACACACATTCTTCATATATCTGGTAGCAACATAATATTAAGCCATTGCCTTTATGTTGGAAATAAATCAATACAGTTTACTATGTAAGGATGTTATAAACATCTGATCAAAGTAATGAACTTAATCAAATTAACAAAATATTTCATCGCTTTGCTTGTTTACTGATCTTTGTCACATAGATGCATTCATAGTGGATATTTTATGAGTTTTCATTTCAGATGAGATTCATGAAACGAGTCATGAATTTTTTATTTTAGCGAGCCTTTAGCTAAAATTAAAATTCACGACTCGTTTCAAAAATCTCATATGAAATGGAAACAAACTTCAGAAAATGTCTATTATACGACTCAAATTAAAAGCGATCTTTCTGATTTTATCATACAATACTTTAAAATGTGTGAAAATTAGCACTGAAATGCCTTCCCGTAACAATAACTATGACGGCATACCATTGTTACGTGACGTCATAACCACGTCAAAGCCAATGTATGCTTTGTATGTACAATGTATGTCATGCAGCTTATCAAAACAGCTTAAAGTAACGTGTTGCATACTATGTAATTATGTAATGGCTTTATGCAATTGAATGACACTATACTCATATAACTTCTCATATGATAAATATGGACAAAACATGATTTATTACCCGTTAGTGAGCCTGTGTCTGTCACAGTACCAGTAAATGTAACAAAGCTTCCACTTGTTAAATTATGCGGCAAATCAAGAGCTAAATACACGTCACCATTCGTGTGAACACCAAAGAATGAACTGGGGAGTGCTGTCTGATTCAGAGAGTAAGATAATGTTCCTGTAAAAACAAGCAATGCTTATAGTTATGCACGATGCATACAGATTTATAGCAGATAGCAATAATAACGTTGTTAAATACCTATGATCACAATGTCTTTTGCTTACATATCTTAAGCGTGATAACATTCAATTTGTAATATGCTACTGATTATTTTAAAGCAATCAGTTGTACATACGTCTGATAAAATTTATTTTTATATATCCTCTTCTTTTTTTTAAATATCAAATGTTAGTATACCTATGTGCTATTAAGATTTCCTGTCTTATCTTTATCTTTTATCATTTTACTTCACTTTCGGTGATTTTCGAATTCTAGGTCATAATCTAATTTGAACGCAAATAATTAAACAATACCGTTTAAAAGAAGGCCCCTCTTAGCCAACTGTCAACTTTTCTTTTGACGTGTAAATAAAATAAGAAATGGCGTACCATTTGGACCTATATCTCCGTCAGTACCCGATATATTTCCTATGACATCATTGATACTTGTATATAGTGAAATAGTAAACACATAGTATGACAATCTAAACTTCGGAGTGTTGTCATTCACTTGACTAAGTGTTACTGACAGTGTGGCTGTGCTGGAGAGTTCACCATCAGATGCAGAAACAATGCATGCTACAATTGAGGCAGTACCAGAAACATCCAGGTCATATTCGTTGGTCAATGTCACTTCTTTTGTGGACGAGTTCATAGTAAACTCTGGACAATCTATATGGTAGGATAGTGCGTCTCCATCCGGATCAGTAACAACAAAACTGGGCGTTCCAATACTTACACCAGCCTTTAAATAACAACAACAAATTATTCAACATGTATGCATATCTTTTCTATAAAGTCCATATTTCCTTCACCAACATCATTTTCATGTGTCCCAAAATTCCTCATTATAACCTTTTTAAAATTCTAGGATTTCCAAATATATATCTACAAAAATATTTATGATGAGATAGATTCAAATTGAGGATTAATGGATCAAGGTTGTCACTGACCTATAAGAAGTATATATATATATATATATATCATTTACCCTAATCACTAATGTTATGTCATGAATTGATATCCTTGTATTATTCAAGATCATGAATGAACTTGTAAAAAGAGATAACTGACTCATTCATCGAATTGAACATAAAAAGAGCAGCCCTTAAGATGATTTTTTTTATGACTTCACAAACTTTAATGTATCACCTTTTCACACATCTTTATAAACATAAACGTGTATCTTGTCACCGCATTAAATGGGAAATTTATTTTGATAATTACGGAGATGAATGTAGCAGAAAACACTCCTTTGTTTGCGGACACATTTTGCTTCAAGTTATTAATACTTGATTGTGATCTTTCCTACTTAGTTAAATATATGTATTTGGGGTTTTGTTCTGTGCGCAACCTCAAATTACGAGTTATTGCTCTTGCAGCTTGACAATTGATTGACAGAATGTTATATATATACTTACTGGTCCTTCTGTCCCAAATAGATAATATATTGAACTCTGGAAGTACGGTGCTTCATTCACATTTCCGATGGTCACTTGTAATATATTAGAATCCGTACTTTGCCCATCGTTTACAGTTATACTAATGTTATAGGTCAAGGTCGGACTCAGGGTCTCGTAATCCAGAGCAGCAATAGTTGTCACGATACCAGCTATAAACAATTTGAAAAACGTCAATTTAACGATCGGTATGAAAGTCTGTCAAGATATATTAATTCATACATATACCAAATTTCTAGCAAGGTATAAACCATTACTTCTAATATATATTGAAGTCTTATGTATGGAGTTTAGTTCAAATAATTTGTGCAGACATTGTATATAATAGAGAAATTGTACATACTTGTTGAGTTTATATCAAACATTGTGCTGCCAGAGCTAGGGCTATATGCAGCACTGTACTGCAGTGATTGTTTATTTGGATCCTTAGAAATAACTTGATACAATGTTGTACCTACTGCAATACTCTCGTCTATTGACACAGCATATATCAGTGGAAGATTTGCAATAGATGGTGCCGTGTTGATATCTAAAGACAAAGAATTAAATTATTGCTTGTGTGAGTAATGCAAATATGTTTCTCCTACCACGTTGACAAGTAACCTATATGTATATGTATGGAACCGATACAAACCACATATCCAATCATAGATAAACAGAGCATGTCTTTGTGACGATTTGCAATATATTGACTGGTGCACATCAGAATTATGATTCAATAAATCGCACAAACATAACTCAAACTTTTACACTTTCTACTGATATGTTGGATAATAACGCAATCAAAATACAAAGGTAGAAAACCTGCATTTGTCACTTATTACTGTTATCTGAATAAGATTTTCCCATTTTATGTGTAAATCAATACTACTGAATTATACTCTGCATAATATACAAAAATCAACTTCATCGACAGATAAATATCTAGAAAACCTGTGAACCTGAAACTGTCACAGTGAGTGTAGCTGGACCAGTAGTTCTGACTCCGTCTGTCACTGAAACGTATAAATCATATGCTACGGTTGTCGTGCCAACTAAACTCGAAGTTGTGCTTATGATTCCAGTATCTACAAAGAAGAAGAAAAAAGTAAAGTTAAAAAACAGTCTATACGAAGGACGTTCCTTATCGATATGAACACCTTAACAACTGCCTGTGTGAGCGAGTACTGTGAGAAAAACTCACAAAAACACCACCAAAAGTCACTCATAAACAACTAGAAATATTTTACTAAGTAAAATTGAAAGTAGCTTACAACAATTAAGAAAGGAAGCCAGAAGCTAAAGTCTTCAAATCCAACATATCTGAATGTCGCATTTACGAAGTCAATGTCTTTCATTAACTCTAGTCCCACATGCAAATTATCCCTCAACAAACCCACTCCTGCGTAAGAATATGAACAGAATTGGAACTTATGCAAGGAATTCCGTTAGATCATTTATTAGCGGTCCATCGAAGTTTATATTTCTAAGATATTGGATATGGAGTAAACATTTTTGCCTCCCATCTCTTATGTTTTAATCAATTGCTGTGTCGATCTCTTGACAGTTTTATCATGTCTGCTGGTATGGGCTGGGTTGTCCATGTCGGGAGTATAGGGATATACTATGGTTGGGTTTGTTTGTGAACGTTGAACTATTATATTAAAATATTCCTTACACAGAACGTTACGTCGCTTTGTATAATTTACAATGACTGGATGATCGTATAAGTGAACTTTCGGTAAAGTTGCAACACACCGACTTGACACGAACACATAATGACGGATGGAACATGTGTATCAGGAAACGCTCACTCCTTTCTTAACTCCTTATTAGGGGCCGCGGTGGCCTAGTGGTTAAAGTCGCTAACTTGTAATCATTAGAGCCTTTCACCTCCTAGTTCGATTCCCGTCCGGGGCGTGCTAGTGTGAGAAAGTTGCCAGTG
>JAUMGZ010217087.1:0-11668 GCA_032359645.1 Pododesmus macrochisma
CCCTTCCCCTAGGGATACTTCCTACCAAGTTTGGATAAAAATGGTCCAGTGGTTTAGGAGAAGAAGTCGAAAATGTTCAAAATTAACAACAACGGACTGACAACAGACGGCGGACGGGATTTGTATGAGAAAAGTCCACCAAGAATTAAAACCTAATAAACTAAAAGGCCTAGAGCTTAATGCTTTGGAATGTAGTTACTTTAGGGCATGGAGACCTTAGTTTGTTCAAGGTGTGACCCGAAGTCAAATAGGTATGCATTTTGGAGTTCAACACTATAGCAAATATGTTAACTTTTAAGTTTTGACTTCTTGTTTAAAACCACTGGACCAATTTCATCCAAACTTGGTTGAAGGCTTCCCTAGGCAAAGGTGATTCAGATTTGTCAAAATAAAGGGGATCAGCCCAAACGGGGTGCAACTAGGGGGAACCATTGGACAGAATTTCAAAAAAGTCTGATACACTAAAAGGCAGAAGGCTTATTGCTTTGGTATGTAGTAACTTTAGGGCATGGAGAACCAAGTTTGTTCTAGGCGTGACCCTTCAAAATATGAAGCTTGTTACGAAAGTGGCAATGAAGTGTTTGACAGAATATTTGTTGGAGATGGATTGACAACTGGATTTTGATAAATTAGTCCTAATGTTTATGTTACTCTATGGAGCAAATGGCATTTTTTGCTGACGTTAGAAAGGTTTTTCTGACATTAATAAAATTTATAAAATTTACACAAAAGCCAAGTTTTGTTCAATAATGTCCAAGACACAAAGTGTTGATGATATTGTTGATATCAACATCAATATTGAAATCGATCTTTCAATCCATTTCGAGTCTTCATTTAAAATCAGATGTGCCGTCCTTGTTGTCGATTTCTATCTTTAATAATTCTTTAATGCTCTTTCCGTCTTATCACTCTCTGGTTTAGTCCTTGCTAGTGATATCATATTTTCAATTTAAAATTTATTTATTTTGTAATCACGTCAGTATGAACATTGTCTTGGAAATGAACATGCAATAAAAACTAGGCACGCATGTGACTTGTGAAGTATTCATGTTACGGATTTGTCAACATTGTACTATGACGTCATTTCTTTTATGATATTAGGTCTACAGAGCAATGGACAAAGTTTAATTGAACTGAATGACTGATCAATTTATCATAAAGATGGTTTTACAACAATCTGTTTAAACCAGATCTACTTTGCTCCCGAGATGTCGCTAGGTATCCAAATAATGGGAGCAAAGTAGATCTGGTTTTACAAACAGACAGGACATTCTATCTATTGATGTTATGGAGAATACAATTCAGGCTGACAATTTTATTACTGAAGTGGAGTTAGTCCCTTAATTTAGTCCGACTGATATGGATCTTTGTTCTAGGCTAAATTATAATAAAGCATGAATTCAAAGAACTTGGGTCCAGAATATTTGATTGCCCCAATTAAATGGTACTAAAGAACAAATTGTCCAGAATATTTGATAACACCATCTCAATAATACTTCAGCATAGAATCAAAGAACTTCAAAGTACTAATTCAATAAAGTTGGTCCACAATATCAAGGTATACCATTCAAATAAGACTTAAGTATAATCAATAAACTTGGGTCCACAATATGAGATAACAGTACA
Organism: Pododesmus macrochisma; assembly: GCA_032359645.1. Lineage (NCBI taxonomy): Eukaryota > Metazoa > Mollusca > Bivalvia > Pectinida > Anomiidae > Pododesmus > Pododesmus macrochisma. The sequence goes on from JAUMGZ010217087.1 coordinate 1,627, forward strand.
CCATTTAAATAAGACTAAAAGCATGAACTCAATTCTTCTGTTTATTCACTTAATGCACACAATGCAATAGGGAAATACAAGTTGACAACAGAAAAGTATAAATCAATACAGAACTATTAGTGTTATAAATGAAGTGTCAATTTGTATTGCCTTGAGTTTTGTGAAAATATTTAGTATCAGTTTTGAGATTATGTTCATCTAAATTCTGTTGTTAATATAAGACAAATGCTAAGATTTATTTTAAATGCCTGATAAAAAGAATTCGATCTAACACACAAAAGTAGTATTAAAATGATATTATTAAACTGAAACTGTATAATAAAAGACCAATATAAGACAATGAGATCCAAATTCTATCACAGTATCACATCAATATGTAAAAAAGAAAAGGAATTTTTTGGTTAAAATTATCAGAAGTATTACAATTCATTTTCAATTCATAAAAATAAAAATTCTCATTCAAAGTTGATCAATAAGATAAAAATGAAAGGACCAATTGTTCTAGATGTCAACTCAATTAGATAATGGTTACCATTCAAACTTGCTGTTGCATGACAGTTAATGCAGTTAGAATTTTTTGGCCTTACAAACTTTTGTAGTCACTAAATGTTTTAAAGATGAAAGGCTGAATATGTGTATGTTACTTGTTACAAACGAGTAATAGAATGACACATATTTGATTTCGTTTCTATAGTTAAAAAGTAACTTTTATGATTATGGCAGTGTATGAAAGCTTAACACTACCCCAAATAAAACCTGTTTTTAAGTAGCTAAACAAATGTGCTGTTTTCTGTCTTATAGTGTCAACAAATGTTTATAAAGTCAACTTTAAATCTAAGGGAATGTCACTTGGCACACACATCTAATTCAAATCAACTTTTAAACACATCATACAAATATCTTCTCTGAAACATTCATTTTATAAAACCTTGTTAACAAACGCTTATATATGTACTGGTCACAAACTTTCTAACATCACACTATAAAACAGCACCAAAGCATTATTCATGCTGTCCAATGTCCATATTTGAATGAGATTTTATTCTTCTATTACCAAACGTTATAACCATTTAATATAAGCACTATCAAACTAATATAGAACAAGAGAATCACGTCAAATATGAACAAAACCAAACAGTACTCCATATTATAATCACAACAAGGGTTGCATGTTTAAAATATTTCAAACAACACTTCATTATCACAAAGACAAAACCTCCCTCAACAATAAACATTTTATGCAATTATTTCAAACATAATACGTCTAATTAAAGTCTAATCATAGTTTTGCACTTTAATACTTTGCAAAAAGAGTCGGAGCAAAGGAGACAGTCATTACAAAGGACAGCCTTGGAATTCTTCTATTGTATTTTTTTCTTTGTATACAGTCAAATTTAGAAACCATTATAATTTATTGAAATATCAACAAGGTGATATGTGAACTATATTTGATCAGAGATCATGAAACTGTCCAAAAAGCTAATTTGGTGGTACTTACAATTATAACTACAAATGTAGTTTCAATTAACATTAATATCAAATTTATTTTTTTGATTTTCTTGTTCCTTTGAAATCATTTTCTTTATTTTGAATAACCATCCTCTTTACAGCTTTTATTTCATCTATAAGACACAATTTGCTTTTTGTTGTTATAACAAGTGAACATGTAGATACATTTGACTAGTAAATAGGTTAAACTTTGGATAATAAACAGATTTCAGCAAGATATGAAAGATAACAGAGAACATTGATGTGAAAAAAGCACACAAATGATTACAAATAAAACAATTAATATTCTGTTTAATGCCATTATTTAACATAATGCATGTATACGATATGTTGAATCACACACAACTTGGCATGATGAGGTACAAGTACAGATTTAAGCGATGGACAGTCTGTCCTTTTGCTTTAAAAATTTGAATGCATTGGCATGACATTGAAATGTTTTACTCTGTTTAACTCCTTATCACATAGGATTTCTGAAATGAGACAAGCTAGAGTATGCATGGCAATACCTGTAGAGTAAGCTGAATGACCATGGAATAGGATGTTCTACCGGTACATAATATTAAAAGACAATACAGTATCAGAATAAATGGTGCTATAAGCATTGATATGCTGCAGGGCACCTTTGATAAAATCTAACATCCTAACATATTAATGAAGGTAAAGGTCATTCAGTGAGTTTACAGTTATTACCATTAACAATAACATATTAGACTAGGCTGATAAGCCTCATGATATAAACATTATGTACACATGTAAGGACTTTTACACCTATATCACAGAAATGTTATCATTTTATTGCCTTTATCAAATACACATCTCGTTTAATGCATTTGACTTTAATTTGAACACAATATAAAATTTAATAAAACATGTTTAACCACACAATTATTGTACATGAAATCAGTAAATAATTTTTGCATATTCTGCATTTTATATATTATACTGTTTTCTTAAATTATATTATATTACATATCATACACTTAATTAGAAATAACCCACTTAAAACGAAAGTACCACAATATAACAATTCTTCTTTTGTCCTTGGAAATAGAACATATATGTTTAAATGTAGCATTAAAACTTTCCTATTTACATAACAGTTTAACAATTAATGACATAAGTAGAAATATAACAGTATGATGTAGATAACGCATATAATGTTGTAACAAGTATATCTATAACACAGTATATCACAAAGGTGGTCGGTCCATGTGACGATATTGTGGAGACACAGCCATCGCTTGACCAGTGGGCAGGAAAGACATGATAATACTACAGAGGGCCATGAAGAACACAAGTCCAGCTAAAGACAACCTTAGGTATTTGCTTGCTATAGACCACTCTGGAACCATCTCCCACACTTTTCCAACAACCATTTCTTTTATTGTTCTAAAATATTCAAGAGTATACAAATCTTAGTGTATGCCTGTTGGTAAAAGGTTCATCCATCTATTTGCAACATATACATGACATGTACATGATTATTTCATATCAAAAGCATAAATTGTTGTAATGTACCAGAAATCACTTGTACAAGCGAAAATGTCTTCATTAGCCAGATTTAATGTTAAAATATCATGAACGAGTTGTTCAAGTGGATGGTGAAAACTGATGTTATACCACTTGCTGATGAACATGAAAAAATAGAATTATGTCATATGAAAGTACAAGTTCGGTTGTAAACACTATCTAGCCTACATTTAATTATGGTTTTCTAGCCTTTCTTCTGAATGCTTTGCTTCCAATAATATGGAATGTTGACAGATATTTGAAGTGAAATGTACCTTTCCTCCTCCTCTTCTTCCATATCTTCATATTTGTCTATCAAACTTTCCATATTGTTGTTGATGTTATTTTGTTGATCCCTCATGGAAGCTAATTCTCTACCTATCTGTGCTTTGTAACCTTGTTGAAACCTAGAAACAATCCAACATTCCATGAAATGATGATTCTCCACCTTATTTATGCCAGACACATGCTATAAGTAATACAAACTCACTGTTCTAGGAAGTATACATCATATTCAATATCTAGGACCCTTACAATATGAATATGCTACAATATTCAAAATTACAAATAAGATACATCCAGATATCAAAATCTTAATATTTGCACAAAGAACTTATACCTATACCGGTATTTCTTTTTAACAACTTTTTTTGCAGACTGAGCAAAACAAAACCCAGAAATATGATTGAAAGTATCATTATATGGATGTCAATATGGATGTTTTTACCTCGTAGTTTAACATTTTTGAACCGTTGGTATTACTCAGCAATTCATGACTACTTATAACAGTTCTAAATGTGAAAATTGTACATGAAATTCAATATACGGTAGCAAAGTGGTTTAATAATTTCAGGTAAATGATACAGCAAAAATGTACCAAATCGGATACATGATACTTACATTTATTATACGAAGACAATCTACATTACATTTTTAAATCATTGAAATACAGTGTCAATATGTTGTGTTGTTACACATACCCTTTTTGGAAAGCTTCCTCTTCCCTGGAATCTTGTTTACCCAGCAATGGTTTATCTCCCCCTTTACTGGAAATATAAATATAAATGTCAGTAAAGGTTTATTTGGAAAATGTAATCTTACTATAGTTAAACTAACTCATATAAAAGGCCATCAAAACTCAATAGTTTAATTCTGAAAAGGTGACATCCACACCATTTTTTTCAGGAGACGTAATTTTTGCTATTTGTTTCCACGGTAACGAGGAAAAACATTGACAATAAAAACTCCCACAAAGCAATAATAAATCACTAGATTGATGTACAAACAAAGTTTCATGAAGTTTTTGGAAGTTTTTGAGATATGCTCCAGAAATGGTAAATTTAGCAATTTTGGCAGTTTGTTTCAATGGTGACAGGAAAAAATATTGAAAATAAAAACTCCTGCATAGCAAAAGGTACTATGTATACTACACCACTAGGTTGATATGCATGCAGAGTTTCATGAAATCTTCTTAAACGGTTTTGGAGATATGCCCCGGAAACAGTAAGTTTAGCAATTTTGACTATTTGCTTTCATGGTAACAGGAAAATATTGAAAATAATAACTCCTTCAGAGCAAAAGCTACTGCTAGACCACTAGATTGATTGATATGCATGCAGAGTTTTGTGACATTTTCTTGAACTGTTTTGGAGATATGCTCTGGAAACTCTTTGGAAGGACGAACGGATGGATTGAACCCGCTTGTTTGGCAGGGGATAAAAATATTTACGAGATCATTCCCTCTAAAACACATGTTACACAGACACATACAATCAATACAGCTGTGTAATGTATTAACAACATCTTACCTTTCTGTCGAGTTTTCTCTTGACTTAGGTGGCGTCAGACTGGACATAGATGATTTTTCAGTTGAGGATCCTCGTCTAAATGTGTTTGTTACTGCATTCTTAAAGGCAGCATTAGCTACTGCCTGTTGGAATCGAGATTTTGGCTCCTTAATTAAAAGGCAAAAGGAATAGGTCAATTTTGTATTGTAAGTATACATGTACATTTGTTAACAAATTATAAACATGTATAAAGGTTTCGAAAAAAGTTCAATAAATATATGTAATATATACTCTAAGTCATAACAAATAAATCAATTGGTTAAGAAGACAATTGTTGAATACAAATTACTCTAGATGCTCAATCTTATCAAAATTCCCATTGTAATCCAAGATATTTATAATCTAATTAATCTTGGAATGAAAAAGAGAGTCAAAACAATGAAACATAACCTGCAAAAATGTAACTGCACATGCATGCTTTCTCACTCTTACCTTACACCTTTAACATGCATATAATTGTGTATTCAATGAATCAAAAAATATACATCAGTTTGAGAAAAAACACTGAATCTTCAAATGGTTATGTTTCCCTTATATATATATATTTTTTAAATAAATTATATTTTCCACAATTTTTATGCAGTCAACTTTGTCAGACATCTCTACAAACAAAAGAATCTGCTAATTCTAGTACATGTCACTGTACCACAGATCTCTAAGTAGCTCTGTGACTGCACCAACCTATCACGTTCTAAGACACCAAATTTAGTGATCCCACCTCAAATACCTTACAGGATATACTTTTGACAAGATTTTCATATACGGTAAATGAATGTTCAATACAGGTTAAAAAGTAGTTCACAGGGATTTAAATCTAGTACATGACATTGCACCATTCCTTAATGTACTACAACACAAACTTAATCATCCTGCACCAAATACATAACAATATATGGTCTAGAAAGACAAGATGTTCCCTTATGGGTCGCAGTGACCTTACTTAAGATTATCTCATGATTAACTAGAACACGAAATTTCATAATCTTACATCAAATAAGATAAAAGATATGCTCTTGAAAAATATTCCTTTGATAAGCTAAAGAAGTAAACAAGAGGCCTAATGAGCCTTGATACGCCCAAGCCTTCTGGTCAATGTAACCCAATTTATGCCCCTCAAAATGTGATCATATCCCATCATTTGAACATCAACTGTGTCAAATTTCATTTAGAATTGTGTGGTTGTTTGAGATGCAAGCATCAATCTCTAGGCATTCTAGTTTATTAGAAGATTTTTAAACTTATCAAATCCCCCCCCCCCCTTTTTCTGCACCCTAGTGGCGCCAAGCCCTCTCTTTTGAACAAATCTGAATCCCCTTCAGGATCAGGTGAGCTAAAAAGTAGGTCACAGTGACCTATATGTGGTATATGACATCGCAACTTCTTACAACGTATTGCCACACCAAATTTTGTGATCCAAAATCACATATTGTACCTTATTCTGGATAAGATTATCCTTTCATGACTTGTAAAGGTAAACATGTAGGTCACAGTGATCTAATTGAGATGCATTACACTATGTGCCTTCTTATAACATAATGTACCAACAGACCTAGTTGGTCAGTCTCCATAAAATAGTCTAGCATATATGCTCTGGACAAAGAACGTCTGATGGACAAAAGGACATGGAGCAGCCTGTAGTCCCCCTCTGGGAACCAATAGGTATATTGGTGCTATTACATTCATTTCAAGGTTTCAAAATTGAGCATAACAAATAACACCATTTCAAAATGAAAACTCAACAGTTTTGTAAAGTGTTCACCACTTAAAATCTATTTTTATCAAGGTCCTAAAAATGAATGCCAAAAATTTAAAATACAATTATGCCATTATGTTAGTAGCAAGAAGCAAGTCATAACTGGATAAAACAAACAAAAGCAAGTACAAGTATACAATATAATGTTAATGATCTGTGAACAGATACTACTGAGCTGTTAATATATGCAAAACTTTAACCTGAAGCATTTATTTTACTGATTTAGTAAAAGCATTAAAAATAATCTTCACTGGAATACAAGAAACAAATTACAGTAGGTTCCGTACTAATATATTGTGGGAAGAAGACATTCTCACTGTACAACATTTAAATATGTTGTTGATATAATAGAAACATATGCACTGTTCTAAGTACTTCTGTTCTGTAAATGTGTTGTTAACATGCAAAAGTATACAATATGGGGTTCACAGCTAACAGTACATGCACTATCTACCCGTATATATATCCACTAATAAATCATGATCTCACCTCAGTATCGGAGGACTCAGACCGCTTCGGCCAAGGCTGCTTGCATTCCAGAGAAATAGAAGCATCCTACATGGAGACATACATGCATGCCAATATTAGAATCGGCTAATTCTAGCAAGTTGGTTACAAATTATATAACCACAAGAAGTGTCAAAGTGTACAAACCAAAATATTTAGAAAAAGTGTCACATCTAAACATAATGTATTAAGAAGACTATATCTACTTGTGAATCAGTGTAACTTTTCTTAGCAAAACAAAACTTTATAACTTGTTCTACAAAGGCTATATAGATGTTATCTGATTAAATTGTAGTAAATGTGTTTTCATGCACAATCTAACATTTTTATTTTATTTTCTCTTACAAGCAGCAGAACTACTGTTCAAATCAAATAAACTAAGGTTATGAAACCGTATGGTATACTGATCCTAGCAGGACCTGTTGTAAGAACTCATGCTTTCTTGGAAACTTTGACACTGCCTAGAAGTGGTAAGTATTAGTAAATGTTGGTTAACAAATATTATATAGTTATATTAATATATATAAATCACACAACATTTTGTCATTTCTATTTCAACTTTTAATACATTTATTCACTAAAATATTATAGTGTTTCATCTGATAACTATTCACTACAGAGGAAATACAGGACAATGAAAGAATGAGAACACCCTCTTATATAAAGTTTTGATAGAAAGAAAAGAAGAACTTCAAAAACAAACAGGTTAAGAATAAGAACATTATAAGGTGAGTATTAAAATGAGAAATTCAGTAAATTCTTTAATGTGGAGGATAACCAGGTAAACATTATTTTTACTAGGGGAGATAATCAGTTATACTTAACAACTTTAACAATTGGAGGTAATCAGATATTTGTTGTTTTGCCTGAGGCATATACTCAGTTATACCCAGTTACTTTATCAATGGGAGGTATATAATCAGGTATTTGTTGTTTTGACAAAGGGAGGTAATAAGGTATTTGTTAGTTTGACAAAGGGAGGTATTCAGTTATAGTTACTTAAACGCAGGGAGGGGGTCATCAAATTTTCATTTTTCATGAAAGGGATGGTAATCAGGTACTTAGTTTACTGACAAATCAAATTCGTCATGTTTAGCATATCGATGGGGTACCTTTATTTGTTCATCAGCATCTCAAGTTTCCAATCTTACATGGATATGTTTAAAACAATTTTACAATATATAAAACAACATCGAAACATCAATAAAATATATGTCCACTTGTGTTGCTCCAAAACCAGTGTCTCTCATTCAAATAGTATATAATAGTTTACAATAAGTTTTAGAAACAAAACCTGATGTAATAATTAAATACTTCTTAAGAGTTAAAGAGCAACCCAAGTGAATACAGTGAGTATTAAGCTTTCATTCTTTTTTAATACTTGGTGTTCATCAATATTATTGTACTGATGAGTAGGTACTATTTAAAAATAAAAACAATGTTTCCAAAAACTGTCCTTGATAGTTTGCATAGATGTATTAGATTTCTTATGATCATTCCATTGTACAATCTAAACCTTACTTCAACTGTATATTCAATTAATGCAGTATGACTTTCAAGTTCTAAAATTATGCAATCTATCAAGTCAGAATAGAATTTGAAAACTGATATATTAGTGAAAGCGTGAATTGAAGAAAATCAAAGAAAATGTAAGACAAAAATATTTACCATAGAAGATGAATGATTCATTCCCAATCCACCTAGAGCTCTAGGCAAGGCTACCTCACTAACACGTCTGCCTCTCACCTGTAAAAATAAACACACATATAAATACAAAATACCTACTGACAATTTAAGCAGAAAAGACAACATACAGTATCCATTTTATATAAAGGGTTAATCAACAATACTTTGTATTGAAGTTCATGTACTTTGTTTTTATAGAACCTTTCATGACTTTATTTTCCAAACATTATGTATATGTTATGTATACCTACTCGAGATTGTGATGAACCTTGACAGACTGAAGCTGACCGCTTGCTTAGGGTGAATTCACCTGCAAAAACATCAGTTATGAATAACAACTTATATAGTGCATGATTAAAATTAAACACACAAATAATCTACATTAATAAAGATATAGAAACACAAGGTGTTAATCAAACTTTCCTGTTTATAAGTTCTACTAAGCTTATTGAAAAATGATTTAATGAAGTGTCAAACCCAATGACATTTTCTAAAAATTCACTTCTCATAATACTGGTATCTTGATCAAGTTTAAAGCAATGCAAACTTAATTTGCTCAGGATGCAGTAATGCTCAATCTTACACTTAGTCTGGAGTTTTACTATTAAGCTTGCCTAATTTGAAGATCATTGGTTTTATATTCAGGAAACAAAGTATCTATAAACAGCAAAGGCAGATTTGCTCAGGAAAGCTCAAATAAGGGCTTAGTCCAAAGATTGACAAAAAAATATGCAAAAGGATTACACTGTCAGATAGACATGCTGAATTAAAAGTAGTGGGTGACAAAATTGAATAAATTAAATATTGAGAATAACATCATAATTCTTATCTAATTACTAAATCAGTATACAGCTATTTTAAATGATTCCAAATAACCTACCAAATTGGTCTAGTCCTGAACTTCCAAATGGTCTACTATCTTGTATCATTTTTCTGCAAAAAATAAGATGACACCTCACCATCACACTTTACTTGATTGTTTCTTATAAAACACTATATAACAATAGCTTACAACCCAGTCACTCTACTGATACACTTATGCAGTAATGAGTTGCTTTTTACTGAAACTTTAACTATTCAACTCATCAACCGAATCACTAATATCTCTCAAACCACTAAGTTAGCAACTAGTGAGTCCCTTGGCAATTCTTTCATTTTCAAATTCAGCATTGTGTCCTTTTGGAAAGCCATCATATATTCACATTTGTTGTTTTAATTCAACAATGTC
>JAUMGZ010217098.1:0-11667 GCA_032359645.1 Pododesmus macrochisma
GTTATAATCTTGACCACAATAAACTAGAACATTGACCTGTCAGCTAGGGCAAAGCCATTTGTATTCTATAGACTGATAATCTGTTGCAGATTTATGCAAAATTTGTAAACAAAAATCAGAAATCATAAGAGGGAAATTGTAAAAATGAAAATGTTGCAATCACATAACTATACTAGCGGAAAAAAGAAACTGTGCATGCGGGGAATTGTTATAGAATATGTTTTACTAACTGTATATACATGAAAATTCACACGCATGACCGAGTATGACACATACACACTATCCGTGTTTCATTGACAGTTTTTCCCGAGCATGTTTGTTCTCTTTAGGCGTTGATAAGTTTGCATGTTTTTCTCGCCAAGCCATTCAATTCGACAATGAAAGTTTATGTTTCAACTGTTAGGTCACTCTGTTGAGACCAGTGGACTGTAAAAACAGCATTATAACGTTTTAATTTGTGATTAATGTTATGCCGTGGCTCAATGAAAATGACCGCCGCCGGATTATTGGCATGCTTCAAGCTGGTATTGGCCAAGCTGTTGTCTCTACACGTGTTCATGTCTACAGAAACACAATCCGGTATTTGTGGAGATGAAATCAACAGTTTGGAAACGTCGGCAATCGACTTCGTGCGGGACGTCCACGTGTGACGTCACGTCAACAGAACAACCTTATTTGGCTTGTCCATTTGAGAAATCACTTCCACACGGCAATTTTAACTGCACGGACAATCCCTGGGTTGCTACCAAAAAGCCCGAAAAACTGTACAGAACCCATTGCGTGAACGAACTATCCATCCGCGACGTCCTGCAATCCGTCCAGTTCTTCTGCCATGTCATCATGTAGGACGTTTGGACTGGTGCAGAAGGTATCTGCTATTTACATGACGGGATAGGGCACGCATTTTGTTTACGGACGAGTCGCGAGTCCACCTGGATAGTAGTGACGGCCGTTCCAGAGTGTATCGTCGCGTTGGAGAACGTTTCCGTGACGCGTGTGTGGTACAACGACGTTCTTTCAGCGGAGGCAGCGTTATGATTTGGGGCGGCATCACAGCCAACGGGAGAACTCCTCTGGTGGTTGTTGACGGGAATTTGAACGCTCTACGTTACCGTGACGAGATCCTCCGGACCCACGTCGTTCCAATCGTGCAACGGCAGCAACGTCACATTACGCTACAGTAGGACAACGCCAGGCCACACACAGCTCTTGTTCTTTCGCTATGGACTTTATGGCCCAGCATAACGTTGACGTGTTGCCCTGGCCTGCTGTATCCCCAGATCTGTCGCCCATTGAGCATGCCTGGGTTGAAATGAAGCGCAGCTTACGGGCATTACCTAATGAACCGGTGACGTTGGCTGATTTGGCTGCAGCGTTTGTACATATCTGGCATGCCATCCCACAAGCATTCTTGAACCGTCTGATAGGCTCCGTGCGTCGACGTTGCCAGGCTAGCATTCAGGAAAACGGTGGACACACGAGGTATTAACTTTGTGTATTCAGTATTGACCCCTGCTGTGTTTACGTCACTCCTGAGCGGCACTTATTGATTCCATAACGTGGAAAATGGAATGCAACTGTTAATAAATAACATAATTTATAAATTGTCCCTGAAAACTTTGTTGTTCTACGTCATACACATTTATTTTCATAACACATTTTAGGCATGCACAGTTTCTTTTTTCGCTATTATATATACATTATACAAGTAGTAAATGCGAAAAACCTGGACGATATTCAAAAGCAGTAAGTTCATCGACAAGGAACTTGTGTTTTCGTTTTGAATACTTCTGTAGAAATAAAATTACTCTGAACATACATTTACATTGACTGATGCATGTAGTAATATATAATTACCTGCGCTGACATACAACACTTATGTTTGACAAAAAGAACAGGATGTCCTCAAGACAAGTGATCCCTGTAAACCGACTAAGGAGGTTGACCCCGCACGAAACAGGGCGATGTGGTTAAACCGTTTAATGAGGCCTCAGCTCCCCGCATGAGACAAGAAGTCTTTAGCATATAATTTTATTTAAGAATTTAAAAAATATCCTGCAGGAGACAAGAAGTGTTGAGCATAGAATTTTATTTAAAAATTTAAAAATATGCTTAGCTTTACAAATATTAACCAATTTAAAGTAAATATTATGTATTACTAAACGGCACTTACCAATTTTTCGAATGCTGTTTAGGGTGACACCATTACTAAATTGACTGTTCGCATCTGTCATCTGAACTTGAACGTCATCTACATCTCCAGTAAATGACTTATTTTCGTATGATGTAGATGTGAGGTTAGTGTTATCCAAACTGCCATTATATACAGCATTTCCTCTCTGCTTATCTTTGTTAGATTGATCAAGTATGTCTAGGAGAAATGGCCATGCCCGTCTTCAGTTGAAGAAAATGTAGATTAATAGTACAACTCCAATGCCATCGAAATATGAGGTACTGAATATAACGTCAAAAATACGCAAACAGGCACCAACAAATAGGAATATAGCATATGTATCAGCAGGAAAGATAGATTAAGAAAACGCAAATTACACCAAAGTAAAAGTTTAAACACCTGAGACGTCATATTTAAATAAAATTAGACATCAAAGCTTCTATTTAGCACACGGAGTGAAACCAGCGACTGCAAAGAGTAAGGTTTTCCTTATACACATGCTTAACCCATTGTGATGTCGCCGTAGCTACAAGGAAGCACGCATCAGATACAAACCAGGGTGGACTACCAATAAATGTAATGATAAAGAGTAGTAACTCCCACTGTGTGAGAAATGTTGTCCAGTAATACACGTCCAGCCACGAAAAATCCGTCACCAAGGGAATATTAATTTAGAAAGGACAACATCTTGATAATGTAATGGTTTGAGATACAGAACGGATGAAAATAACCTAAATGTCCATCAAAAATAATACTATTACATAGACAAGCTCATAAGAATTTACTTAGAAATTGTGTTGCACTGTCGATGAGTTTAATGATTTAATAATGCGATTCGAAATATTAAGCGCCCATGTCCCTCTTAGTGTCCCCTCCCTTTTCAAGCACATAAGTCCTGTATAATAGATAAGATCCATTACGGGACAGCATTGCAGTACATTTATTCACAGTAACAGTCCTGTATGATAGATAAGATCCATTACGGGACAGCATTGCAGTACATTTATTCACAGTAACAGTCCTGTATAATAGAGAAGATCCATTACGGGACAGCATTGCAGTACATTTATATACAATGTTTGAACTCTTAATATAGTCCTTATAAGCAGCCCTCTACCTTTTTGTTTCTAAAAAAGAAAATTTCCCTTAGCACTTAAAAGGTCAACTATGGTAAGAAATATAAAATAGTATAACACGTTTAAACTCACCCGATAGTCTTGCTGTTTTCCTGTACCTTCGTAACACTTTCTGCATCTGATCTGAGTAATTCCACTGTACCGACAAAAACAGATTCAATACATAATGATACAATATACATCAATGTCACTGAAGCGTGTAAATAAATACAATGGTCCTCAAGAAGTTACAGACGAGAAGTTTTTGTATTTCTTTAGTTATGCAAAAACTTATAACTTTCAGACTATTTGTCAACTACAAATTGTCCATCATTCACAAGGAAATAATCTTATAAAATGTTTATATTATTTTACGTATTGAATTGCTCATTTTATGTACATAGCAGGAAGAAATAAGCTCTTTAGAGCAAATAATATTGACACACAGACAAATCACACACCAATAAGTCATCACTAGAAGAAGGAACTAGCAGCCAGCTATGGACATTTATATATAACGTTAAACCAACCCTATGGATGAGAAGACCTTTCTCATGACCTAAAGCCAAACTACGCATTAATTTATTTTATTGTATTTTAGACCAAATTCTTATTCATGGTATTTAATCCTCCATGCTGCTTCCTTTATATTTGATCAATTCGTTACATTAAAAGTATTCAGTTGACATACAACTCTATTATATTATGGATAAAATATTACATATACAAAACAAAGCAGCAAAGGTGGAGCTAATCTAAAATTTCAAAATGACTGGTCTAGATGGAATAATTTCTCTGAAAGAATATAACTCTCTCATGTGATCAAATGTAATGTTATAAGACATTTTATTCGCGAGGGAAACAAAAATATAACTATATATATATTGTATATTAAATACAAAACTGAGTAGTACAATTTACAAATTAGTAATATCCTATACTTAAAAATTATAATAAATAATGTTATACATATACATGTATACAACATAATGATAACATAATATACTCTGTAGCCTAGCAGCAGTTGAATCTATGTTCTTATATTGTAATATAATATAAATATGTTACAGTCCTTGGCAGTTCATAGTACAATAATGTATTCTTTTTGTTTATCCGGTAAATGACTATTTTACCATACAATTTGTTTCCTCTCATCATTTCTGAACTTTTTCAAATATGAAGAATTTTTTTTATGATAACTTATACTCTCTCTCTCTCTCTCTCCTTTATTTTATTTTAACTTTATTTATAAAAAACCAAAACAAACAATTGTAAATGTGTGAGTGTGGTTATGTATTTTTTGATTTGGAAAGGAAAATGTTAATGGTTCAAAAACGATGAGTGTATGAGAACCAGTAATATATAATGATCGATAGTTTGATTTTTATGTTATATCGCATATTGCAATCATGAAGGCCAGAGCCCCGTCTCTGGTTCATGAATGTTGCCGGGGAAATACAAAAAAAAGTATTCAGTTGAGATTTTTCCAAATGTGTAATCGAGAAGTTAATACTGAACAAATTAGTATAGGCATAGCTTCCAATATTTTGCTAAATGACTACCAGAAGTCGATATATTGGGTTTATTGTATCTGAAATGTCTCAATTTCTGATGACCTTATGACCTTATTCTGGTCTTCCTATGTCGGAATACAATAAAAGCTGCTGTTGCTTTCATGAATTATTGACTTGTAGACCTATACTCACACAGGAAGTCAGCTGGGTTGTATTGCTCGTCGCATTGCATTCCTAAACCTGAAAAGTAATTCAGCGCCTGGCCTGCATGTCCAAAATACGCTGTCTGTTTCCACCAAGGAAAAATAAAGAAAAGTAGCCGTGAAAAAACATGTCGACAACGATTCGTCATAAAACAGATCGTTTAGTTGTATGTCGTAAAACAAAGTGTGTATACGTCTTCGATAGTTTATTTTCGTATGAAAAGTTCGTATACACAAAAAAGCCCAGTTCATTTACGTCATAAAAAGTTTGTATATGTCGGAAAACAGGTCATACTATGAAGAATTCGTAGTTTATAAACTAACGAACAAAAATAGGTAACGGAATATGCAGTAGTTACATGGGGATTGTAATGATTTCTGACGTTAGAATTGTTATGTTAAAATCTTCCTGCTTCAGTTAGTTTTGATCGCATAAAAACTGTACTATTAGTTTTAAAATGAACCAAAAATGAAAAAGATGAAAATCAATAATTGTCAACTATTAGGAAAATGTAATTAATATATATAACAAATTTTACAATATAAATATCGAACTGCATACTTACATATCCTTCCACCAGCAACAGTACGGATGAAAACATGTGGTATACTTGACTAGAGGGCTGGTGTATTGTAGCAACGATTGTTTTATTGTAATGGGTCGCATAGTTACGTAGTCGTAACATCAAATCATGCGCTGTACTTGAATCTAACCCCGAGGTAGGTTCCTACAAAATTAATGAAAATAAATGAAAGGAGCAAACATAATTGCAAATCATACGAATAAATGTTATTTATTAGTTTCATCTGCATAGTCCTAATTGAAAGAACCAATAACCTGTGTTCATCAATAAACGCTCAAGAATAAAAGAATCTATGAATTTAGAATAGACATGATCTCAATAAATTCAAGGTATGAAGCAAAGAAATGGTGAGAATCCCGATGTTAATGAAGGACAATAACTATAACCAAGCGATATTGTAAAAATGGTCTTGCTAAGAATTTAAAAGTGCGTGCAGTCAAAATTGGAATTTTATAACGTATTCCGCTGGACAAGAGTTTCAGGCAATCAAGTCTTCATCAGCAGAAAAGACGTTAAGATTACTTTTAAAGTTTTTGTTTATATATATAATCAACGACAGACAAACTGGTCGACTGACTGACTTACTTACAATAAAGAAAGAGCAAACATATCCATTTAACAGAAATTTAGAACACAGATAAGTATAAAACTGTTTCCTCTTTGGACGTAAATAAAAAAACAAAACTTGCAGAACATTATGCAACGGGAAAAAATTCGCGTAGTGCCTCACATACAACATTGGCTTTTTTAAAGAAAGAAGAAGCGTTGCCTATTGTCAACATCATCTCAATGGAAGACGACTGGTATGTTCGAAACAGCTGTCCAGAGAAGTAGGATATTAGAAGGCTTATCAATGTGAATTCAATTACACATCAATCCGTATATAGATCGTCATTTGATATTTAGTGACCGATGTTTGACCACATTTTGAATGATCCTCTTATAGTAAAGACGCACTACATGCCTAGTACTGGGTCCATTGACCGCCTCTTACTGGTATATAACTTTGTCATTGACCACCTTCTCACAATACTTCTAGGACTCTATGAAGGGCTCCAGCTGAAAGCTCTATATATCGAGAAGTCTGGGTCCTAACATTTGTCCTTCTGGTTGTTAGCTGGACTTCGCGTTGTTCGTTATTTCTGAGCTCACTCTGCACTGCTGTTATAGCAATACTTTAAGCCAATTTGTTCATTTCCCCTGACACATAACTTGGTGAGTGTTAATTCTCCTACGGTCCCCCTTCTGTTTATACTTGTCATTTTTAGTTGGCTTGGGTGTTGCTGTTGTTACTCTGCGTGCACACTTATTGTTCATCAATGTCATATACATAACTATAGGTGGAATCTATAAATCTACCATTTACAAGCTACTGTTTTCGGCGGTATGCTTCTTGGCTATGTCCAACTTTCGTGTTTCCAATTTCCTTTTGTAAATATGTATATACGTTTCACTCGTCTATTTTTTTTATGGACAATTGATTTAGGTGGTTGGTTGTTGAGATGATTTACAGCGCCATGAAGTGTATGTATTAATTATTTAAATTTATGTCGAAACTTAAGAATACTAGTCTCTTGTGGGAAGTGGGAATGTTGAGACCAATAAAACGGTTTAACCACACCAACTGGTTTTGTGCTTGGTGAGCGTTCTAACTCGGTCCGCATGGATTACTAGTCTTGAGGATTGTTGTTGTGTCAATGTTTTTTCTTACATTCTTACATTAAAAAGTTTTCATGCGATAGACATTCGTATATGAACATACACTAAAACGGAAATGTAGGTCTTCACAAATATATACACTATGAGAGGAATAACCTGCCCGTAAAGAAAGTGCGACGATGAGAATATAACATGCATTAGTCCGTGATGCGATTTCATACATAACATTCAACTAGAAAAAGACTGCCTAGATCTATAAATAACTTTTAGTATAAACATACATCAAGAAGAAGAATATCTGGATCTGTGAGAAGCTCACATGCTATATTTGTCCTCTTCTTCTCCCCTCCAGATAATCCACGACTAAATATGTCACCAATAGCTGAAAAACAATTAAAATGTTACCAGTACACACATTCAATTACAAATGTGTTTATATAATTTACCTGGTTGTTGATTGGTGTTATACTTATTACTTACATTATATCAAAATTTTTAACTAAACCATCCATGCTACGAGATCTCCAGCTTCCAAATTAAAAGAATTATAAACATGAATACAGGTTAGTTGTGCAAATCATTCACATGAGGGTAAAGACATCTCTACGGGTTAATAAAAACCTCAAGTACAATTTATTATAAAAATAACCGATGAATTATGTAAAGCTTGAATTTACGTTATACGTATCATACAACGCATACGAGATGAGAAAATATTTTCTCGGTTACAACAATTTTTGAATATAATTTTTGTAACACATACATATCTACTTGTGTCCATGTGTCGGTAAGAGATTGTATTACGTTTACATAATCGAATGCAGGTCCATCAACGTGCCATAATTAACAAGTCTAGTTTTGTCTTACAACTAACAATTATTTACCTGTGCTTAGACATTTTTCCAAGCTTAAAGCTTCCACAATTTCTTTAATTCTGTCCAGCTTATCCTGTTTTGATATCCTCTCTGGTAACCGGATCATTGCTGTGAACTGAAAAAGGCAAATAGAACCGGTAATTGTTTTTAGCACTCACCATAATTCATAATGCAAGAAAATTATCAAGTAAATAAAAGGAAATAATGAATATAATATATTAATATTATTGAAAAATGTCAATATTATTTGAGATAAACAATTAATTTATGAAAGGTTGGATACATACTTACGTATAATGTTTCCCACACAGTTAGATTAGAAAAAAAGATATCATCCTGTAGAACGTAGCCTAGTCTTCGTCTTAGAGTTTTGTTGAACACAGTTCCATTTAGAGTTATTGCCCCTGTATCTAATGGCACTCTGCCAGCCAGAACGTTGAGCAGAGTTGTCTTTCCCGATCCTAATAAAAAATAGATAAGATAAGATAAAGATGACACAACTTAAGAACTATTTAGAGACTGGCTTAACGCAACTATATCAGACCACTTTATTATTGCAAATAACGTACTATTCCACAAATAAGACCGACGCAAGAAACAGGTTATTCTATATTTTCTGACAGTAAAAATAAAAATTGGTTAAAGATTTTCATGTATGTAAGCTACCGACAAACCTAAATTAAAATTCTAAAATGTAACATGCATTTTGAAAATAGATGATTGTAAATTTGAGAAATTGACAAAACGTTAAAATTAAAATAAAGTTACGAACTCTATGGGGAAAATAAATTAGAATTTTCCTTGCTCTATCATCACGATATTAGTGACCGTTTCTAATGGTGACACATGTTTTCTTCTTTTAACCGTAGAAAGGTTGTCATACACCGGAATGACACGAAAGCATCGCAACGGGTGACACATATGTAGCAAGAAACGCTTACGCAATCGCGAACATCTGGTTTCGGTTCTAGTTTTTCAATATATATTTCCTTTTTAATAAATGTATATTTGGTTCTTTTATCTGTGAGCGTTCGAAGTTTTCCCATTGTTTGCCAATGTCCATGGACTTACGCCTTTTGAATATATTTTATTTTTAGAGAAGAAAGACACGATCAAGATCAACAGAAACTGGGGGCACCGAAGTTGTGGGGTAGAAGGTCACGAGGGGGCACACATGTGGTGGGAGTAAGAGGCCCAATGTTAGAGATAAAAACCATCGAAAATAATGCCTATGAAATTAAAGGTAGAAAAAATGCAATATTCAAAAAACGATATTCTAAAAAAATAAATAAAAAAACTAAAAAGAAACAGAAATAAAAATGTGATATTCAAAAAAATGTTATTCTAAAGAAATAGGCAAATAAAAGAAAACCAGAGGACTTGCACAGAAAATAATCATTTATAACACTAAAACGAAAACCTAAAAAAATCCATTTGTTTAAAAAGAGGCTCATTGGGCCTTAACGTCCGTCTGGTTGAAATCTGCCCAGTAGTTTCAGAGGAGATATCCATTAAAGGAATACTGTTAAATAAATCCTTGTTGGCCCCACTCATCTGTTCCCTGGGGGTCATTAACTTCATTTGTATAATCCTGAATCAATGTCCCGTAAGGAAGCATCCTGCCAGATTTGGTTGAAATATGCCAAGTCGTTTCTGATATGGTGTTCTTTAAAGGCATACTATCAAATTTACCCTTTTTGCCTCGCCTCGCAAAGTTGATTTTGATGTTGGTTTTATATATATTTAACTGTTCATATTGATAATGATGATATTAGTTACGACAGCTTAGTTAATTAAAAGTGTTCCCTGTGCATTCTCTTCACACTTTATATCACTTGCGAAGATGATGACGTGTTAATATATTTGTTTCTGAAAACCGGTATCAGAATCAAAGTATTTAATCGGTTCTTATTTTGTTTTTGCTCAGAACTTGTGTTTGTAATAACATGCTATTTGTTATAGTATTATATATGATGTTTTGTATGTTGCATTTTTGTGGTACAATTATAGTTTTATACATAAGCAACATATAAGTATATCTATGATATTATATTCAAACGGGGGAAGCGTGTTACCAGGTGTATTTATAGTCATAAGTAGGGTAGGTTTATTACCATATTTGGTAGTTCAGTGTAGGAATACCTGAGCAGGTAAGTAAAATTAGTATATTTAATATTCGGGAGTGTTAGATTTTCCAGATGGACGGTTACACCAATTAAATCTTTAACGATTGGTGTCGATACTAACCGAAGCTACCTGCCCCGCCACAATACTAAAGTATATCTATGATATATTATTGTATCTGTATCTTGCTTTTCTATATCAAGGTTAAAAATGGACAAGGGTTTATGATATTGATATGATGTTATTTAATTCATTATAATTAGAGAAATGACAGGAGCCATTTGATTTCAAACGGGGGAAGCATGTTACCAGGTGTATTTATAGTCATAATTACGTAGGGTAGGTCTATTACCATATTTGTTAATTCAGTGTAGGAATACCTGAACAGGTTAGTAGAATTAGTATATTTAATATTCGGGAGTGTTAGATTTTCCAGAAGGACGGTTACACCAATTAAATCTTTAACGATTGATGTCGGTAATAACCGAAGCTACTTGCCCCGCCACAATACTAATCTTTGCACAAAGACTTAAGATTTCAAAGAGACTACACCAATCTATATCCTACCTGTTATTATCATAATTCACCACAGATCTAGATTAACATAACAATCCGTAATGCCTGGTAAGTATTTTAATATTGATTATATCTATTTTACATTGTAACTTTTACTATTTCATAAATCGCGCGAATGTGTATTTGTTTTGATCGCGTGTGAACTCTTGTGTAAATTGATACGGATGCGTGTGTTAATTGTGTGAGTAATGAAACGTTAGTAAGTGCGTGTTTTATATCTTTTGTAGGTCTTTTACGATGATTCATTAAAATATATAACCTAACCCAAAATATCGTCTGTGTTCTGTAAAGAAACCCCAGACTACCATGGAACCAAATGTGAATATAAATACATACTTAAACAACACCTGGTTACAATAATATAGAATTATTTTAAAATATTATACAAACTAGACAAGAAAAAATAAAATCGAACACAAATGGTCTATGACGTTAGGAATTCAAAATAATGGGGTATGTACTATGGCTAGAAACATATCAGAAGCGCACTTTCCATATCCTTATGATGTAACCTGATTGCAGCCAGTGATGTCAGAAATCTAGGTATTGTAAAACCTGCCCCAAAAGCTTGGATGTCAACAGCAACCCGCTAAGTGACAAAGTCCTGGTATTGAGAATAAGCTTATTTAGTTACCAGAAAAACCACAAGGGGTCAATTGGGTATATTGCTGCATTAAAGCGGTAAGTTGACTATGAAACAAAACAGTATGAATAGGATCAACAGAACGAGAGGCATTGACAAACAAACAATAACCGCGTCAAATAACGAAGCACCGGAATGTAATTAATTAAATTGACATCACAACAAACATCAAGACTAGTAATCCATGCGGACCGACTTAGG
>JAUMGZ010217109.1:0-11666 GCA_032359645.1 Pododesmus macrochisma
AGAGGGTATCTAGTACCACTAGGGGATAAACAAGAGGGTATTTAGTACCACTAGGGGATAAACAAGAGGGTATTTAGTACCACTAGGGGATAAACAAGAGGGTATTTAGCACCACTAAGGGATAAACAAGAGGGTATTTAGTACCACTATGGGATAATCAAGAGGGTATTTAGTACCACTAGGGGATAAACAAGAGGGAATTTAGTACCACTAGGGGATAAACAAGAGGGTATTTAGGACTACAAGGGAAAAACAAGAGAGTATTTAGTACCACAAGGTGATAAACAAGTGGGTATTTAGGACTACAAGGGAAAAACAAAAAGTATTTTGATCAAATCTTCTAAATAAGAATAAGACCTAGACTTCAATGGTAAAATCACTGGACAATTTCCACTTAATTTGGACAGGAAAGTCATTAAAGGTGGGGCATTGATACAAGGGGCAGCACTAGGGACTAAGAGCTTCTATCTTTTAAATAAATGCATCAAGGCCCATTGGGCATCTTGTTTATTTGATCAATGTTATTATATGTGAGATTTGACTACCTTGTTAACAATTCACATGTTCTGTTGTAGGTGCTAGCACGGATAGAAGAAGAGGAGGACATCAACCAGATCCTTGACTACTTCTCTTATGAACACTTCTATGTGGTGTACTGTAAATTCTGGGAGCTTGATAAGGACCATGATTTACTCATAGACCTAGTAGATCTAGCAAGACACAATGACCATGGTAATAAGCTCTTTTGTTGTTTTTCATTTTCAGTGGTAGAGCGTTCATTTTGTGTTCCGGTAGGCACAGACTCGATCGTAACACTTAAGACGTTTAAATGAGGCGATCTTCTCACTCCCTGTTCAAGGATCAGCAATTCTTGGGAGGAGAAGGACTGGTTGGCTTGTTGTCAAGATAATGTGACCAAATTAAGTATCATGTCAGTGTGTCTGCGGCATGATGCTTAGGTGAGACAGCACTATAAAATCACCCTCAGTGTGCACTGTCACAAGCACAAACTGTCTCAATATGACCTAAACATGAGTTGAAAGGGATGTAAAACCCTTATAAAACAAACAAACATTATGCAGAATGTACAATATCTTGTGAATCTTATATATGTGATTACAGTCAATATATATGAGTTTTCTACTTAATTGTATAGTGTGTACAGTATGTGTTTCTTATGTATCGCTCACAGCATTAAATAAAGTGATAAACATTGTTAAAATTATTTCATATATTTTCTTTTCAGCTCTCAATTGTAGAGTGATCGACAGAATATTCTCAGGTTGTGTAACAAAGTAAGTCTGTTGTTATATACATTGTTATAGGTTCCTTACCTTAAAACTGGCTACAAATGGTTTGATCAATCATGAGGGTTCTGTCCTTTGTCAGAATATTGAGATATTCCAGGGAAGAGGCACTATAAAAGTCAGAGTTTATACATTTAAAAGCAAACACCATCCTGATAGGGGTTGAAGAGATGCAAAACCCTAATCAGAAACTTATAAATACTTCTTCCATAATTCTTTTTGGCAAATTTTATAATGGGCTGTATTTCATATCTGTATTATGTTATTACAAGTATTTTCCTTAGTTTACGTTTTGAATCTTTTCCTTAGGCTACATGTTTGTCACAACCAATCACAGGTTTGATTATTTTAAATTATACTAAGAGCAGTCATAGCCTTCTTGTAAGGAATACAGAAGATAGCCAACATGTGTTTGGTATATTATGAGATTGCCAATTCACTATAACATGATATGTACTTTATATAATCAATATAACATACATGTATACAGATATATATATATATAAAGTCAAATTCTGGTACCGAGCCATGACCCGCACGTTTAACCACACCACCACCACAAAAACCCAAAAAAGGTTGTGTAAATTGCATATATAAACTTACAGGTCATAGTATACACGGTGGTGAGTTTAGGTTGTGTTAATACAAAATGAACGTCGTTGAAAGTTCTAATATTGTAAAGAGAGTGACAGGGCCATTTCTACACATTTACAAAGAAAACAAAGTAAATAATATATTAAAGTCAAATTCTGGTACCAAGCCGGGATCGAGCTCTAAAATAAAGATATCAAGGTTATTGCTCAGTGTTCAGAGACAGATTCTCATAACTAGATAATCTTACCAATAGTAATTATGAGACAGTTGACTTCAGCAAATTGTGCAGATATTGGAAAATTTAAAATACAAGACTTTTTTTAACTGTAATGAACTACTAATAAGTGCTGGTTTACCAAGTGTATTGACTACAAAGAGATATGAATGAAAAGTAAATACTTATATGTATATACAAATTTACAAAATATATACATCTAATGATTACATTCGTGTCTTTACAGAGGAAAAATGTTTAAAGATGGCAAGATGACGTACCCGGAATTTGTGTGGTTTTTATTATCAGAGGAAGATAAAAAGCATCCAACCAGGTGAGAGACAGTGGTGATAAATTTAACACTATTCAACTTTATTAATTGATAAAACAAACTCAAGTCAAAATTACAGAAAAAGATTCATATACATGACAGATGACGACTGCTTTCAGGTTTTTAATTCCAATACAAATTCAATCTGTGTTTTCAGTCATCCTTCGTTAACTTTTTACTTTTTCGACTTCTCCAAAACCACTAGACCATTTTAAGTCAAACTTTAATATATGGTAGAAATAACCCCTAGTGGGAAAGAATTCAGGTTTTTCAAATGATGGAGCATGACCTTCAGGGAGCACCACTAGGGGTTCAAAAGGGGAAAATTTTGACAAATATCAACAATATTCTAATATACTAGAACTTTCAAATAAGGACCTTTACAAGGACAGGTTCTGATTCTGTCTCTAATACATGTTAAACGTTCATCACTTGTGTTACAGTGTAGAGTATTGATATAGATGGCGATGGAGTTGTATCTATGTATGAAATGGAGTATTTTCTGTCTCTAATACATATTAAACCTTCATCACTTGTGTTACAGTGTAGAGTATTGGTTTAGATGTATGGATATAGATGGTGATGGAGTTGTATCTATGTATGAAATGGAGTACTTTCTGTCTCTAATACATATTAAATGTTCATCACTTGTGTTACAGTGTAGAGTATTGATTTAGATGTATGGATATAGATGGTGATGGAGTTGTATCTATGTATGAAATGGAGTACTTTCTGAATCTAATACATATTAAATGTTCATCACTTGTGTTACAGTGTAGAGTATTGATTTAGATGTATGGAAATAGATGGCGATGGAGTTGTATCTATGTATGAAATGGAGTATTTTCTGTCTCTAATACATATTAAATGTTCATCACTTGTGTTACAGTGAAGAGTAATGATTTAGATGTATGGAAATAGATGGCGATGGAGTTGTATCTATGTATGAAATGGAGTACTTTCTGTCGCTAATACATATTAAACGTTCATCCCTTGTGTTACAGTGTAGAGTATTGGTTTAGATGTATGGATATAGATGGCGATGGAGTTGTATCTATGTATGAAATGGAGTACTTTTACGATGAACAAGTTCGCAAAATGGAAGAAATGGGGATAGAGAAATTGCCATTTGAAGATTGCCTTTGTCAGGTATTATAAAATATTAGATCTAGATACTACATTTGATAGTTTGTAAGCGCTAATTTGTTTGTGAGTCACAAACATATAACCATCTAATGGTAGGGAGCTTTGTTTGTTTATATAAACTAGTGATGTCAAATTAACTTATGTACTGCAAGTTAGTGCAATGTTCTTTTAATACAAGAAACACTTCTCAAATATTGTGTTTTAAGAACAATCAATATGATCGAATACTGAACACACACATCTTTTCTTGAGATACTGTAACCTAGTCATTCATCTTTAATGTGTGTAGTTCATATTGTTAAGAACTGTCAAGCAATTAAACTAAAATACAAAGTTACCAAGAATTATTATGAACTTATATGTGAATATTAAATTCAAATGGTTGGAAAATTTATTTTTATCTTAAAAAGGAACGAAAACTACCCAGCTGCAGCTGCCGACTTTTGGGTTTCTGAGAAGTGGAAATATTTTTATGCGACCTTTTATATATTAAGGAAATTCATATACACTGCCTTGCAACGAGTGTGTTAAAGAGTACTTTTCTATAGATTGAAATTTAATTGTCTAAGTAGATTTACATTCATATACAATCATAAACTTATCTTTAACAGATGCTGGATCTCGTCAGGCCTAGAGAAGATGGGAAGATAACTCTGGCAGATCTTAAGAGCTGTAAAATGACTAATATTTTCTTTGATACATTCTTTAACTTGGATAAATTCCTGGAACATGAACAGAGGGATCCCTTTGCCAATGTTAGAGTAAGGACTGTCTTATAGTTTGTAACATGTGTTGTCCTAGAGTATGTTATGTTAGAGTAAGGACTGTCTTATTGTTTGTAACATGTGTTGTCCTAGAGTATGTTATGTTAGAGTAAGGACTGTCTTATAGTTTGTAACATGTGTTGTCCTAGAGTATGTTATGTTAGAGTAAGAACTGTATTATTGTTTTGTAACATGTGTTGTCCTAGAGTATGTTATGTGTCTATTATAACTATAACTTCCTGTACTGGCTGTTTCTAAGTTGGTTGTTTCCTTCTTTATAAAATTTTACAAAAATGTGTGATAATTTTTCTGATTACTTAAACAGAAGAAGTAATCAAATTTTATTGATGTTGATAATGATATTGTAAAGTGATATGAATGTCCCTGCAAACTGTTGTAAATCTTCATAATTGATAATGTGATAACAAAGCAGACGTCAAATTTCAAGTTCACATTTGTTCCTTTTGCAATTTTGATTTAGCTCAACAACTTAAGTTTCAATGATTTAATCCCTCCAAAAGTTGTTGTGTTTCAAAATTTAAAACAAAACATATCCATATTGATTGTAACATTTTAATTTCAACTGAATGGATTGGATTCACTTTAAATTTGTGGTGATTCAAAGCTCAAAGAAGAAACCTTTTTGGTATTAATATTTTGAATTTTACTAAACTGATGTTTATAATGTTGTTGATACAGGACTTGGAGAGTGATTTACCTGAGCCAACAGACTGGGAGAAGTATGCCGCTGAGGAATACGAAAACCTCGTTGCCGAGGAGGGAGCCAATGAACAGGAAGAGATGTAAGTTACCAAGGTCAGGTGCTGCCCTCTTGTGAGAAAAAATAAGTGCTTATACATTGTTTTTGTCATTAACATATGTATATGTCAAGAGGTGCACAATATTTTAACACTCAGAGGATATTCTCAAAACTGTATAATATTTAACGGTTGATAGAAATTTAACATCTATAATATACATTTTGCCATCATGTTATAAACCTCGGATCACATTTGAGTTATATAAATTATCTAATTTTTATTTGTTGGCATGTTTCACAGTCTTCAGATTTATTTTTGATTTTGTATTCTTCACAAGCGGCTGGGGACGATATGACTTGTATCCTAGTGATATATAGTCTGCCTGTCACATGACCTGGTAAACATGTCTTACTTTTGTTGTTGTTGTAAGGGGGTTACAGCCCCACAAATAGACTGTCTATAACTTCTGCTATATTTCAGTGTGATGTTGTATGTTGTTGTGCAGGGGTTACAACCCCACAAAGAGATTGTCTATAACTTCTGCTATTTTTCGGTATTATGACTTAGTTATGCTGTTGTATGGGGGTTACGACCCCACAAAGAGACTGTCTATAACTTCTGCTATTTTTCAGTATTATGACTTACTTATGTTGTTGTATGGGGGTTATGACCCCATAAAGAGACTGTCTATAACTTCTGCTATTTTTCAGTATAATGACTTACTTATGCTGTTGTATGGGGGTTACGACCCCACAAAGAGACTGTCTATACTTTCTGCTATATTTCAGTGAGATATCTTATGTTGTTGTACGGGGGTTATGACCCCACAAAGAGACTGTCTATAACTTCTGCTATTTTTCAGTATTATGTCTTACTTATTTTGTTGTATGGTGGTTATGACCCCACACATAAACTGTCTATACTTTCTGCTATATTTCAGTGAGATATCTTATGTTGTTGTACAGGGCTATATACATATTGAAAATAAAAACTGCTGTCCTGTGCTTATATATTTTACATTGCAGTACTCTTGTTGTCTATACTCCCCTTGCGTTTGACTCTTTTTTAATACTTTTTCAAAGATTGGGCATAGTTTTATTCTGTATGTTGTTGTCATTGTCTGTTTGTTGTCTTTCTTTGACACATACTTTTATTTTGTCTTTCAATATTTTGATAAGAAGAAAAAGACATTTTCAAAATAAACCATCATTTATTTTTTTTTTAAAAAAAAAGTAGGTGGATGGGTGACTGTTAGAGGTTTGTCAAAATCCACTGGAGGGAGGTAAAAGTCACGCTTTTTGGCGTCAAAGTAGGGGGACGGGCAATTATTAGAGACCGGGCATTTATTAGAATGAATTTACATGTATAAAAGAAATACTTGTTCATACCGAAAAATTGTTTATTATCTAATACTTGTGAATTTAGAACATATACAGTTTGTAAATTTATACTGTCTACATTTAAGTAATTAAACATTATATTATATATGAGTATCTTTGAATGAAAACAGCCAGAATTTAGTTTGTTTTTACATAAGCTTATTTAAGTGTTTTTTTGTCCTGATATTTCAGAATATATGAAGATGACTTTGAACCTGATGAGGATGAGATTATACAGAAAGAGAGAGCTAACTTAGCGGACACTCTACAGCGGAACTCTCCTGTGTTACGGACTAGAAATACTGGGCCACAAACGGCAGAGGATGACATATATGATTTCAGTACAACTGGATTGAATTATTGATTATTCAAGTACCTGATTGACATAGACTGCACATTTATCTAGTTCATACAGAAGCTTTAATTTATGTTTTGGGGGATTTTTTGTCGTTAAAAGGCAGAGGAAAGATTTAGGTTTATAAGATTGACTCAACACCCATACAAGATGTATTTTGCTCATGATTTGGATCAAATGAATAATTAAGTCATGAGAATTGACCGCTTGGAACTGATTTAGCCATCATCAAGGCAGATGTGTTTAGAAAGTCTAGGATTTTCAGTACGCAGTGTAAACTGTCCGGGATAAAGACTTTTTATAATCAGTGCTATCAAAGACAATGCCATGTGTGTTAAATATACTTAGTCATTTAAAAAAATAAAGTATTACTGCGACTCCTGGTCAGAACACTGTAGAAAGTTTGTGTATCTGACAAGGAAATCTAGTCTTTTATGTGAATGAGACTTCAGAAAACTCAAAATGTATTCTTGTGCTTGGAAATGCGAGGATCAAAGCCTTCATTGTTGACACTTTAAAATGCTTATCGCATATACATTTGACCTCAAGTGCTGTATTTATTTAGAAAGCTAGCCTTACTTTTTCCTCAGGAGATTTCGGAGGCCATTTCACAAATTATTGTTAATTATTCTGCCTTGAGTTTTATTTAAGCTGATTTTAGATGCTTTGTTTACATTTTATTTATGACTTAAAAGTAGCCTTTAGTCTGCATTGAGGATAATTCAATAAGATAATCAGATAAATTTTCTTAAATTAAGGAAATCTTATTTATCTAAATGGCTTTCAGATTTGTGTGGTTGCTTTGATGAAAGAACAGAGTGTAAGAACATATGATCTGGTTAAAGTTGTTACTCAGGTTTTATTTATATGATTGTTTTCAAGCATAAAATATCAGTACGGCAACATTCACTTAAAGGGGAATAACTCTGTTTAATCTTATCACAAAATGATTGGACTTAATTATGTTACACATAGCTTTCATTCTAAAATATATTTGATATTTTTGTCCAAACTGTCTCGGTTATTTACAAGTAGTCCATTGTGTTGAGATAAATCATCATTAAAAATAGTCGTACATGTGCTAAATACTTCATATTAAAATGCTACATTTTCTTCACATGTATTCATGACTTATGTGCTACTAGATGCAGGTTTCCCTGCTGCTAATCCTAAAGTTTGGTGTTTTGCCTGAATATCATAATGCCACAAATATAATCAGCCTTTCTTTGATCTCAGCTGTCTATATATACCTATCTTTACAACAGAATCTTTACAATAGAATCTTTACAATAGAATTTTTACAATAGAATTTTTACAATAGAATCTTAACCTTAGAATTCTGAAAAATAGAATCTCACATCTTCACAATAGTCAGTTTATTCCCTTTTAGACCATCTGGATCAAAGGTCCAAGGTGGACATTTCTCCTACAAATCCCGTCCGTCATCCGTTGTAAACTTTTCACATTTGTGACTTCTTGTCCTAAACCACTGGACCCATTTCATCCAAATTTGGTAGGAAGTATCCCTAGGGGAAGGGGATTTAGATTTGTTCAAATGAAGGGGCTCTGCCCCCAGGGGGCAAAAAGAGGGAAAATTTGTCAAAACTTCAAAAATTGTCTTCTAATGAACTAGAAGGCCTAAAGCTTAATGTTTCGGTATGTAGTAACTTTAGGGCATGGAGAACCAATTTTGTTCAAGGCGTGACTCTTGGGTCAAAAATAGATTATGCGTTTTGAGGTCAAAGTTCAACACTACAGCAAACAGTTAACTATTCACATTTTTGACTTCTTGTCCAAAACTATTGGACCAAATTAATCCAAACTTGGTAGATGTCATTCCTGGGGAAAGGGAATTCAGATTTGCTCAAATGAAGGGGCTCGGGCCCCAGGGGGCGCCAGTTTTGGCTGTGTTGATAGCCTGTCTTTATAGTTACTGGTATGTACATGAGAATTATTTAGGGCTGTTTCTGCAAGATCGTTTTCCGTCCTGATATTATTTATAGACGATTTGTTACTTTTGTTGTTAGTTATGTTTGTTACAGAGGTAAAGAACGATACTTGTCTATGCATGTTTTTATGAATTTACAGCCAGTTGCCTTTGTTGTCACAAACAATGATGTCTTCATTGTCAAGAGATATTTTACATACCTTGTCAACATTGTCTTAGATTTGTTACATGTCTTTGTTGTCATACCTAGTGCCTAATTGTTACCTTTGATGTTTGAATCACAGACAAAATGTCCTCACTTGAAAAATGTTAAGTTTGTTGTATTTGACACTTTTTATATGAAGAAATTTGATGTTTAATTCTTGTAATTGATATGAAAATATGTGTTCAATTATAGAAATGTAATATATATTAACAATGTTTTTCCATTAAAAAATAAATTTCTTGGTGTGGCATTTAATATATTAAGGCACATGTTCAAAACAATTATTATTCAAGTTTTGTAAAATCAATTTTTAAATTAAAAGTTGATCATATTAATCACTAGTGACTCCAATGGCGTATGTATTTACTGCTGATTGTGTGTATCTAACATTTGCGTTCATTACCTTTGTTTCAACATTGAAGATTTTATGTAAACATGAAATTATTTGTCATTATAACACCCAGACTACATGTCTCTATTGTACGCCACCTTCTCTAATCACCCTTAAAGTTCCTTTATTTTAAGTGGTGAAATCTTCTGCAGTTTTTTAATTCTGAAAAAATTACTTAAGTATCAATAATTTGCAGATTTTATAATTGTTAAGTTGATATATAAATCATTTTCTATCCTTTGCTGGGTGTATTTTGTCGTAGACTTTATATAATTGGAAAATAGTGAAAATTTTAAGCACACACAAATATTAGGATGTACAGTATTTATTACTTCAGTTATAACATAATGATGAGAAACAAAGCTTGGTTTGTTCAAGATTTTTACACGCATCAAATGGTGAAATATTATTTGTAATTATTTTAACTGTAGAATTCTTGATTTTGTTAAATCAAGCGTAAAAGTTGTATAAAAAAATTCAAAGCATATTTTCAAAATGTGATTGTATTATTGCGTAACAAGTGATTATTTATTTATAAGTGTATAAGTTACTATTGAGTGTGCTGTTTGTGTTTATTTGACATGATTAGCTGTGATAGTTCTAGTTGTCTGTGTCAGCTTGCTTTAACTTATTTATATAATATATTTTTTTTTTATTATTTTATTCTCTATAATATTATCTTACTAAACATTACTGTTGGTGTGAACTGTCACTGCTATTTGCTTGCTCTACCAAGTTAACACACCTGGTCAACTTTGCCAAATTAATGAATCTGAATTATTTTGTGCAATCATTTTCAATAAGTAGCCCTTGCTTTCATAATTTTGTTTTATTCTGTTTATGTTGTGAATACAATTTAACAAAAAGTTTTAAAAAATCACAAAGTTTATAATATGATACCTAACTTTAGCTCTGTGAACAACGATTTGTATTTTGTTTCTTAGTACGATAGGTTTAATATCTTTTCTCTTATGTATTTTCCGTTTAAGAAAGTGTTCAGTAACAAATGTTCAATAGTATAGTAAGTAAGTCTGTATAGTAAGTAAGTCTGTATAGATAAGTAGGTCTGTATAGATAATCAAAATTAAAAGTTGAAAATGGTTTGATGTGTAGTTTTCCTTCATCTTAAAATGCCATTTTTGTGAAATGCCCCAAAATATTTATGTAATTTAAAAAAAAAAAATCTGGGGCCAAAATCAACTTTGAAAATGCCCCTCCTTTTGAACTGCAACTTGTAAACTATTTTCAACAGAATCGTGTAGGGCACAGATGCTAGAGTATTCTAATATATAATTATTGTCAATGGTGATGCACATGTACTCCATCGAGATCATTGATAGAGTATTCTAATATATAATTATTGTCAATGGTGATTCACATGTACTCCATCGAGATCATTCATTATTGATTATTCACCTCTATATATAGAGGAAATAAAATATGTATTCAATGACATGTTATCTGTTTCTGTTGTCTTTTCCTGGTGTTTTCAATACATTACTGATCCCTGATTATTTATTGTATGAACAAGGAAATTTAGTGCTCTAATACAGATTTCAAAGATTTGATATATAAATGTCGAGTGTTTTAAGGCCACAGATCCTTGTGCTACATTTAGCTATAAAGCTTTGGTAAAATCATCTTTCAAAAGCCTAAGTTTAACCTTCATTTATTTTAACAACGATTGAATAACAAGTTATTACAGCTTATGTCGAAATCTCTCGTTGACACGGATGGTAGTGGGAGTGGATACTGTCTTTGGGAAGAAACCGGAGTTTGCTGATCATGTTCCATCTCACTTACGATGCCACATATAGGACTTGGGCAGCATTTGTGAGAAGTGTGTGTCCTAACCACTACACTACTTAAACACTGTTTCAAAAGTTTCTAAATCAGGTAATTAAGTTTGCCTGTAGGTGAGGTCATTTGCCTGTAGATGAGGTCATTTGCCTGTAGGTAAGGTCATTTGCCTGTAGATGAGGTCATTTGCCTGAAGATGAGGTCATTTGCCTGAAGATGAGGTCATTTGCCTGTAGATGAGGTCATTTGCCTGAAGATGAGGTCATTTGCCTGTAGATGAGGTCATTTGCCTGTAGATGAGGTCATTTGCCTGAAGATGAGGTCATTTGCCTGTAGATGAGGTCATTTGCCTGTAGATGAGGTCATTTGCCTGAAGATGAGGTCATTTGCCTGTAGATGAGGTCATTTGCCTGTAGATGAGGTCATTTGCCTGAAGATGAGGTCATTTGCCTGTAGATGAGGTCATTTGCC
>JAUMGZ010217120.1:0-11666 GCA_032359645.1 Pododesmus macrochisma
TTGAAAAATGTGAAAATCGAAATTTCCAATTTCTCCTCCTCTGTCCCTATTTTTCTAGGCGCGGTCACATATTTGATTAATTCATCCTTGCCATTGATTACTGAATCAGTTATAAGTGCAGTGAACAATCATTCAGGTACAAACAACTTGCAACCTAAAAAAAATAAAACCCCTTCAAAAAAAAAATGCAACCTCCGGTCAACGATGCTTCAACAGGAACCTGAACCTGGTACGTCCAGAGCACCACCCTGCGAACCCGTTCCTGGTACGTCCAGTGCATCAGCAGATAAGCCTCTAAGTGCAGCTCTACTGGAACAAAACAATTTACCCTGCATACAGAAGTTGTTGGGCTCTGTAACTGACACTAATAATCCAGGTAGCCAACTTGATAACCAAGTAACCAAATAAAAACCATTTGGTCTTTGGATTGACCCAAAAATTAGGGCAAAGATCCATGCAAACGAATATGTTGAATTTCGTTTATTAATAAAACTTAAGGCATTAAAAAACTAGCAAAGACCTAAGGAAAGCTTTCGCACAGAAGAAAGAAATGGTGAACTTGTTTTTGTTAAAACTCAGCAAAATTCTAAAATTGATAATTTAGGTAAGTGGATGAAAGCTTTCCATGTCTTTGTTGGTTTGTATTGCCAGACCCATCCACATGAGGTCACTAATTAGATGCAATATGCCAACATAATTAAGACCATTGCTTATGATTCTGTTGATACTGCCGCTATCTAATACGACATTGAGTTTCGTCAGTGGAGAGAAGAGGTGCCTTTGGAATCGTAAAAATCCTGACCTATATCAAGATGTCATAGCTGAGAATTTTCCTAGCAGAAATTGCAAAACCTGATGACGTAAGGTTTACCATGTCTAGCGAAATGAAGAGAAGATGATCGCTTCAAGCGTCATGAAGAGAAGATGATCGCTTCAAGCGACATGAAGAGAAGATGATCGCTTCAAGCGACATGAAGAGAAGATGACAAGTTGTTAACGTGTATGTAAAAATAATACAACTTATTTGTGTATTTAAGGAAATGTAAGAATAATCAGTTGTAAATTTAGTAAGATTGTGACAGGTGAAACTTAGCATGAGACGATCACTGGAGTTGAATTCCCGGGATAGAGTATTTAAAGAGAACTCTGAGCAGACTTCAGTCGATCTTCAATCTGGAATAAGACTAGTCCGTTCTAGTATAGATTCGGCTCATTTTCGGACCATTTAAGACAAGCTGCCTGTCGTGCCTTTATGCCTTTATACAAAACCACTATACGATCACTGACACAATCTTGTCATACATTGACTTAAATTTGCTGTCACTTGATGTTTGCTGAACTTTAACAAATCATTACGAATTTACGTTGGTGTTATACTGTGTTTCGACAATAACCTGGAACTTTAAGTTATCTCCCTAATCAGCTGTGTCATCATGCAACATCATTCAAACGAGATGGAAAAATCCTTAGATCTAAAAACTGATATGCTTAAGTTTAAGTGTAATATTTTCGCCTATCTCTAAATCAATTTAAAAGTTATCTAAAAGTAGACAATTATCTGTGCTATAACCATTATTTTCTAATTGTGAAAACCATAGTTTTTATTAATTTCTCCCATCTATAAATAACTGTGATCTAGAGCATGAGGTTAAGTGACGTTAAACTCTATTTGTGATACATGTATAACAAACACTTATGTCGGTCTTTATATCATAAATCTCCGGGCTACTGTTTAGAATAATAACTTGTACCCTAGTCCCCTTTTTACCTGTCGAGTACAGCAAACGTAGGGTGTACACGTTCACTGTGTTTGTACAGGTAGATATTATACCTTTAGCTAGTCGATGTCCATCCTTATGTGTAAAATCATGACCTTTGTAAAATTACATTACAACATAATCTTTCTTTAACAAATTTGCTATAGGCCAAAAGGCGCCCCATTCCATTCAGGAACAATCAAAGTACATCTAGCATTTTCTTTAACAATTATGTGTATAGTTTTGGTAACCAACACTGGTGGTGGAACCATCCCATTGGTTTCAAAAGACCAATCTGCACTAAAAACATCTATGCCTTGGGTATCTTTACACCAATATTTTAAATTAAATTTATCACATTTCCTATAAAAATCAGTTGCAAACCGGTCAACAGTTTATGGCCCATGTGTTCTCGATAATTAATTAAACACCTAAGTTTGAACACCACGATCATCATTGTCACACCTACGGCCAAAGCATTGTGCCGTCTTGGAATCTAATACGACTCCAATTCTACTTTGTTTACAATACATGTATCAACAACTTCCATTGCAATATCTTGTTATTCAGTCTTCTTACTACCCTCCTTCAAACTGCGCTCAACATTTTTGTTGTCAGTATTTAACTTGACTTTTTCATTTTCTAAATACTTTTGTTTACTTTTCATCACCCTGTTCACTGTTTCTAATTCTCTCCAGGCGGAACTTGAAAACAAACATTTTAAAGAAGAAAAAAACACATAAAATGAATACATTCCACAGGAAATTAAAATCTATGTTATATGAGGATTATTCTTACAAACTTTCATTAAGATCCAACCATTCGTTCAAAAGTTATTTAACTTTGAATAACCTAAGCAACGAAAAACGTCTCATTTTATGAACGTCAAAACCGCATCACAACGTCAATGTTCGCCGCAACAAAATGTAGTCCCTCTAATATAACTTGATGCGGCCTATGTTCGTATGTACTTTTTGTTGCGAAAGATTACTCCTATGATATTATTAGTAAATCAACAGAGTTTACTTGTCTAAGTATTACACAATTCGTTTTAAAGCAGATCATACCCTACTTCCTGTCAAACCCTCACACTTATACATCCTTAGGCAGAGCTCGGCAAATTGCTATGATTGAGAGCTTTAGTAACCGGGGTGGTAATTTTCAAACGAAATTTGAAGTATCGGGCAATCATATTTAGAAAATAAACTTACATCATATTAAAGCTAAGATATAGAAGTTTATGACACCATCGGCACATTGTAAGTTTTTGAGTTTCAAGATATTTTAACTTTATCAAATGTCCACTATATAAATTTATATGACAGGTAAGTCGCACAGGTGAAAAACTCGCGCATGCGCATTAGAGCATAGTTTATCAAAGCTGCTTATGTATTATGTTGTGATTGTTCTTTCGTTTTACCATTTCCTTACACGAGAATGTGGTAACCAAACCCCAACAGGTACACAGTCACCAGGCTCACATCGCAGTAAGTGTCGTTTTATATTTAAAATGAAATTAGATGAAAATTTAAAACTTAAAAATACAAATGTTTGACTGAAGGTGAGATAAAGGCGCTATATAGCTTTATTTTAGGACGTGTGTGTGTGTGTACTATATGCTCTACGTCAAGTCTACCAGGAAGTGTTTTTACACTTCGTACCCGTACATATGTGTTACAACTATTTATTAATATCAATCAACATAAAAAACCAAATATAATGATTTAAGAGAACCAAGTACGACATTTCGTGATGAGTAACAACTAATGTTATTTGTTGTTAATAACATTTGCTTAATCTGCATATTAGATATTGTGCCTATCTACCTGAATTGTTACGTACTATTAGATATTAGATATTGAGCCTATCTACCTGAATTGTTGCGTACTATAAGTGTATATTTAAACTACACAAAGAAGGAAGTTAGAGATAAAGACATTATACATATGTACTAGCATGGCCGTAGTCCGGAGAAAAACCGGGGAGGGAGCAAAAAAAAATTCTATCGCACTCAGTTTGCTGGGAATTTGGTCATAGAAAATAAGAAAAAATTGCAAAATTCTGGGGTGAGGGTGGGAAATCACGACCACGCCAACACTCTATACAGTTTTTTCTACAATGTAGTAGCTGTAGTAACGTTTTTACAGAATTGAAAATATCGTTGTAACATGTATGTTATTAAAGTCAGTCAGTCTATCTGTCATAAGATAATATTTAATTATATATATATCTATTTTAACGCCACCTTTGCATCATGTCTACTATTGTGAGAACATTAATTGTATTATTTAAAAATCAATTGTAATTTGTGAACAGTGATTGATTTTATTATGTGAACATAAACTTATCATATCGCGTGAACATCGATTGACTGTACTATGTAAACATCGATTGATTTTATTATGTGAACATCAATTGATTGTATTATGTAAACATCGATTGATTGTATTATGTTATTACTTATTGATTGATTTTAATACATTGACATCGATTATGTTTAAGAACAACGAAGGTTCTGTGTAAACATGTAAACATCTATTGTTATTTCAGATGTCTGACGCAGATTCGTCCTCTGACGAGGAACAGGACTATGATGATGTTGCTATTGGATTCAGTTCAGGTAAGGGAGAACTTATATCTCAGCGTCAGTAAAACTAACTCCATTATGGAAAGTTGACTTTTTATTGCATATCGATGTCATCAGAAAGAAACGGGAATGTCACCAGGTCGTGTCAACCAATATATCGCCAATAAACATCTTCATCAAAAGTTGCGTGAAAATATTACCAACATGCAGTTATTGATATAAAGTCGAAAAAAAAGAAAAAGAAAAAAAAATGAATAATAAAAAAAAAAAGTCAAAAAGGTCTAAGCCAATCAGAAGCCATGGTGGCCATATTGGATCGAGTTTTGCAACGTGTGACACAAATCTGAAGGGGGAGGGGGAGAGGGGTCAAGCAAGGAACATCTACATCAAGTTTCGTCAGAATCTGACTATAGTACTGTTCTTGAAAAGAAATCCAAAAGGGCTGGCCTATCAGAAGTCATTGCGGCCATACGTCGGCCACACCCCAGAGAGGGGACCATGCAAGAACAATATACATGAAGCTTTGTCAAATCTGACCCACGGAACTTGAAAAGAATTCGAGAAGATTTTAGTCAATCAGGAGCAATGCAGCTTTATTTGATGCTGTTCGGCAACGTTAGACGCAAATCGAAATTGAACCACAAGAAGGGACATTCACGGCACGTCAGAATTGCCACAGTGTATTTTGAGAAGAAATCGAAGGGGAAGACAAAAAAGGAATATTCTAGAATTTGATAAAGACGATAAATATCATAATTGCGTTCCATCACCACGTACATTAATATGTTTCACCTCTTAAATCACGCAGGAAATAAGAATTTCACACGAAATATCATTATTCTTTTGACATGTCGACGTTAAATGTAAGAATTTATATTTTGAGTTGGTAATAGAAATATTCAATAGACAACATCTAATATAAGGATATTTTCTATTTGACATTGTAGCGACGTTATAAAAATCTGTTTTATCATTCACATTCAGTTTTTAAACCCCTGTGTTAAAATATGAAATTTAATGACAAAAAGGTAATATTTCGATACATATAATTATATAGTATATATATATATATATATATATGTACACTTTGTTTTTGACAGATGAAGACGATCAGCCAGGAGAAACGAAAGGGGAGACCACTACAACTCTATTGGTTGGTAGAGTATTAATACGAGTAGTCAAGGGCAACATTGCCAAGGAAACGGTGAGATTTGCAATTTTCTAAATTAAGCACAAGGCTTCACTAATGTTGATTTAAAAAGCAATAAATTGATTTCTTAAACATATACATACAGATATAAGACACAATTTTTTAAAAAATTTATTCACACATTGTATACGAATTGCATGTTAGAGGTATCGTTGGACCACCGACGCATTTAACTCCATGTACAAACGGCATTTAAAAAATTATTACCAAAATCACTTAAAACACCGTGTACTACCGACTTTTAAACACCTTGAGCCACTATTACTTGTCCGATCAACAGCTAAGGTCATTTACGGACATGCCAGTTTTATTGGTAGAGGAAACCGGAGTACCCGGGGTAAACCACCGACCTACGGCAAGACACTTGCACCTTTCTCACACTAGGTCGCCCAGCCCGGACGGGAATCGAACCTAGGAGTTGAAAGGCTCTTATGATTACAAGTCGGCGACTTTAACCACTAGGCCACCGCGGCCCCCTGAACCAATATCACTTAGTCTTTAAACACCGTGCTACCGACACTTGCTTAAAACAATTTGAATCACTAACTCTAAGTACACGTTGTACCACCGTCACTTAAAACACTTCGTACTACTGACCCTTAAACATTTTGTACCACAAACACTTAAAACTCCTCGCACCGCTAACACTTAGAACAACTTGTACCACTAACACTTAAAACCCCTCGTACCGCTAACACTTAAAACAACTTGTACCACTAAAACTTAAAACAACCTGTACTACTAATACTTAAAACAACTTGTACCACTAACACTTAAAACTCCTCGTACCGCTAACACTTAAAACAACTTGTACCACAAACTAAAAACTCCTTGCACAGCTAACACTTAAAACAACTTGTACCACTAATACTTAAAACAACTCATTCCACTAATACTTAAAACTCCTTGCACCGCTAACGCTTAAAACAATTTGTACCACCAACACTTAAAACAAGTTGTACCACTAATACTCAAAAGAGCTTGTACCGCCGACTCTTTAAACATAACATTAAATTACGTCTACCACCGACATTTAAAACACGTGTCACAAGACACATAAAATACCTTGTACCATGAACGCTTCAAACAACATGGTATTGGTTAGCCTACCTTTTGCAAAGCTTGACGCACATGGTGTGAAATATGTAACAACCGTATATGAGGGCTTACATTCTTATTAAGATAATGAATGCTTCTAGATCTGGGTCAGCTATCAGCAATAACATCGGCACATTTGAAGAACATCCTACTAACAACCCCCGATAGCCACAAAATCGAAAAATAACTCCACATTTATTCCAGATGAAACAATTAATATACTGTTTATAGTGCTTTTTTCACTACAATGTTATTTTCGCTATTTTTACGGTTGACAAAATCCCGCGAATTCAACACTGCATTAGTTGGGTAACATTAATAAAACTTATGGTCTGTTCCCCAAGGTTGACGTCATAGTGAATAGCACATCAGCGGACCTCGATCTGAACAAAGGAGTTGCTTCAAAGATCCTATCAAAAGAAGCCGGGAAAAGCCTCCAGACAGAATGCAAAAAGAAATATCCTAACGGAATTAAACCGGGTGAGCTAGCAGATACAGACGCGGGAAACCTCCCATGTAGCTATGTGTACCACGGTACATTACTGAAATGGGGAACGCCTAACGCAGACGAGGTAAATTAATTTTCGGAAAGTAAAACAGCGTGACAATTAACTGCATCTTTCACCAATAACTCTGTACTATTTGTCGAACATGAATCTTAAATACCAGGTTTTCGATAGTTATGAGAAATGCTCTTTATCGCCTCATTAGATCCGAGGAGCCGCCTATGTCATATATGTTTCATAAGTTTCCTTCCTCTGTAGGTTCACAAAGAGTTTGTGAGGAAATGCTTGGAGGAGGCTGATAATAATCACTTGACGTCTATTGCATTCCCTGGTTTATGTACGGGTTATCTGGGCTTCCCGAAAGATGTAGCTGCCAACAATGCATGTGCTTGCGTTAGAGACTTAATCAAGAAACGACAAGACGTGTCACTAACTGATGTCCGATTTGTTATATACGAAAGAGACAGAGCAACGGCCAAGGTATGTTATTGCAGTGAAATACTGACATTTTTCTATCAATAGCATATTTTCCGTTTAAATTCTACCGTAAGGGGTCGATGACAGTTCTTTATTAGGGCAACATTTTCAATATCACCTAAAAGTCAGTCTAACTTCGAAATGCCAATGCGACCATACATATTTTGGTTGTTCTGGGTCAATGTTGAGGTAAGACCAATGAGCCTCTTTTTAGCTTTAGGAGTAAGCGTTTTAAGATGTCTGACTTGTCAAAATGTGTTTTTGTATCTCTTCCCGAACGGCAAGTTGTCGGAGCACTTAGTTTTTCATTTATACAAAATTTATTTATAGTGGGACATTTGCGGACATTTTGTTTGTATTCAAGTCATTTGTGCTTGTTCTTTAGTTGTAAAGAAGAAGTCTACAAAATATCTTCCGAAAACAATTTAAGGCGAGCGTCAAGACCAGTCATGTGCCTCTTATATATGTAATAACTTTGTTTCTGTCTTTTCCTACTTGGGGCCGCGGTGGCCTGTTGGTTAAAGTCGCCGACTTGTAATCATAAGAGCCTTTCACCTCCTAGTTCGATCCCCGTCCGGGGCGTGCTAGTGTGAGAAAGTTGCCAGTAACTTACCGTTGGTCGGTGGTTTACTCCAGGTACTCGGGTTTCCTCCACCAGTAAAACTAGCACGTCCATAAATGACCTTAGCTGTTGATCGGACAATAAGCCCTTAACACAAACTTTCCCTACTTTCCTTACATATTTTGTTTACCCAATGATACCATGATATAACTTAACTTTAAACTCGGCATACTAATATAGGGTTTTTGTTTTCTTCTAAACATATTAGGCCTACAGACATTCTTTGAACAAATGGAAGGATCAAATTGACAAATGTAAGTATGATCCATGAAGCATTGAATTGCATAAAGTACATATGTGGGTGTCATGAAAAGATAGAGACCAGGTCCTATTTTGTATGTAGAAAAAACGGAGTATTAACCTGAAGAAAATTAAATCAAGCGGTCAATAGTTCTATGGATCCCTCCGCATGAAAGAATTGGTGACATGTAGAAAAAGGACCGCCTTTTTATTTTAAGTTTCAAACATATTAAAATTCGGCTGTGGCCTACACGAAGCATACATTTGATGTTTAGTGGTTTTACAGAAAAATTTTCAATTTGTAGAAAAATGTCAAAGTTCTACAGGTTAATGGTCTATTTTTAGTACATTTGACAGTATGCCTTTAAACGACATCTCCTCTGAAACTTTTGGTCAGATGTCAACCAAATTAAGAAGGAAGTATCCTTAGGGATAGAGTTTTCAAGATTGTACAAATGAAGTCCCTGATTCCCCAGGGGACAGGTTGGCGGGGTCAAAAGGGGTAAATTTGACAGTATGCCTTTAAACGACTTCTCCTCTGAAACTTTTGGTCAGATTTCAACTAAACTTGGCAGGAATCATCTTTAGGGGGTAGGGATTCAAGATTGTACAAATGAAGTCTTTGACCCCCCAGGGGACAGATGGGTGGGGCCAAAAGAGGAAAATTTGACAGTATGCCTTCAAACACCATCTCCTCTGAGACCATTGGGCAGATATCAACCAAATTTGGCAGAAAGCATCTTAGGGGAAGTGGATTCAAGATTGTACGAATGAAGTCTCTGACCCCCCAGGGGACAGGTGGGCGGGGCCTAAAGGGGTAAATTTGATAGTTTGCCTTTAAACGACAACTCCTCGTAGACTATTGGGCAGATTTCAACCAAATTTAGCAGGAAGCATCCTTAGGGGTAGAGCTTTCAAGATTGTACAAATGAAGTCCCTTATCCCCAAGGGGACGTGTGGGCGGGGTCAAAAGGGGTAACATTTGACAGTATGCCTTTAAACGACAACTCCTCTGAAACTTTTGGTCAGATTTCAACCAAATTAAGAAGGAAGTATCCTT
Organism: Pododesmus macrochisma; assembly: GCA_032359645.1. NCBI lineage: Eukaryota > Metazoa > Mollusca > Bivalvia > Pectinida > Anomiidae > Pododesmus > Pododesmus macrochisma. The sequence continues at coordinate 9,558 of JAUMGZ010217120.1, forward strand.
AGGGGTAGAGTTTTCAAGATTGTACAAATGAAGTCCCTGATTCCCCAGGGGACAGGTGGGCGGGGTCAAAAGGGGTAAATTTGACAGTGTGCCTTTAAACGACATCTCCTCTGAACATTTTGGTCAGATTTCAACTAAAGTTGGCAGGAATCATCCTTAGGGGTGGGGATTCAAGATTGTACAAATGAAGTCTTTGACCCACCAGGGGACAGATAGGTGGGGCCAAAAGTGGTACATTTGACAGTATGCCTTTAAACGACATCTCCTCTATCTACCGTATTACAACAAAAGTACACCACTTTTTTTTTTATTTAGTTGTACCTGTGAGGGATATATGTTCTACGACCGTAGATGAAATGACGATCAAAGTAGTTGTGGACAAAATTGAAAATCAACAGGTAATTATGATCCACAACATACATAAACACACGATACAAACCATGTCTCAGCAGTATGTTATTGACTCGGTTCGATTAATCAAATTTGGAAGATAGTATGACTGTGGATTGAATAGCAAAAAACGAAACCCTCTATTACAGACACATAAGCAAATGGACAAACTAAACAAAAAGAGGAACGTATTCAGAAAATGCAAACGACAAGAAGAAATAGGTTTAAGAGAACAAAAGTTATTGACAAACCTTTTTTTAAAAGAAAACTTCACGTACATTAAAAACTAGAAGCCAAACCAGATGTATGCGAAGAGTGAGCATATCTTGCAAGCATGTGTCACCTGTCGTTAGGGCCCCATGTTTTCTAAAATATTTTAAAAATGTATGCGTCACCCGAAATGATGTCTTCGTGTTAATTCTGAATATAGCCTACATAAACTACAGATATGCAAAATGTGACAGCACAGCAAATCGAGACAACATGTTAAACTGTGACAGCATAACATAAATAAATATAATATGTAAGTTGGTAGAAAAACCCTCTATGTTATAGATAATGTCCAAAATCCCTGGTCCACACAACCGGCACCAATTCAAAATGGTCAACATATTAATAAAATTATTCTAACGACCTCGGGATACCCTTGGAACCCTATACAATTGTGACGTCAATCCTAGTTTATTTATAGATTTAGTCAATAGGGACGGTGATGCTGACTCCGCATTCCCTGTCAGCAGAGACTGAAAAAGTTAATTAACCATTAAAAAGCCGAAACGTAGACGAGTCGACCCTTCTGTAGTATTGCAAGGATGACCATAACACTTCCTGAATGCAGACTGAATTGTAAGGAATATCAAGTCTAGCTTTAGATGCTTTAATGTCAACAGCAGTCCTCTAACGATAAAGTCCTCGAACTAAGAACAGGCTTTAGAATATCGAGTTGGCTGTGAAACATAAACACCATAAGGAGGTGATGTGAGTGTGTTGATGCTTTCAAGGGGACGTCGAATTTTTACATTTTTTGCTTCGGAGCTTTGATTTATCCAGGTCTTTTCTATTCTAAATTTATTTTCTTCTTCGAGCCGATGATGACGGTTGATTTGAAGCTTGCATGGCTTCGGGTCAAGAGCGAGGTCCTCTCATCTATTTAGTTGGTTTGATTTCATTTGTAAATGCCCGTCTCAGTTTGTTAGTTCGTTCTGGTGGTGACTTTTTGATGAAGCTTTTGCTAGTTTGTCCATAACCTATGATCTATTGATCATATTTCTTCTTGTTGTATGTTGAAAATGAAAAAGTATGTCGTTTTACAGAGCGACGTGATTGTCAACAGCGTAAACAAAGAGCTGAACCTCAGTAAAGGAAGTCTGTCCAAAACACTCAGCAGTGCAGCAGGTCCAGCCATACAAAAGGAGTGCAAAGATAACTACCCCAAGGATATTAGTGAACAGGAAATGGCCATTACAGACGGGGGTAACCTCAACTGCCAAAAAATATACCATCTATGTATCTCACCATATGATAGGGCAGACGAACAAAAATCTTCTCAGGTAGCAAACAGTGCAGCAGAAATAGCATGAGAGAGGGTGGAGAGCACATCGAGATGACATGTTCTTGTTCCAAATAGACCATTAAAAAGCAATATGAATAGGATCAACAGAACGAGAGACATTGACAAACAATCAATAACTGCGTCAAACAATGAAGCACCGGAATGTA
>JAUMGZ010217131.1:0-11666 GCA_032359645.1 Pododesmus macrochisma
TATCGCGAGCACCTGGTTTCGCTTCTAGTTTTTTAATAGAAGTTCGTGATGTTTCCATTTTTAGTTGATAAATGTATCGTTGATTCATTTTTCTGTGTGCGTCCAAAATTTCTTATTGTTTGCCAATGTCGATTGACTTATGGCTTAGAATATTGCCTTGGTTTTTCGATTTACTTATTTGGTAATCCTTTTTGTACCATGTTTTTCATTCCCCTTCCTTCCTATTATGTTTATGTCTTGGTAATATTGGAAATCCTTTGTTGTAACATGTTCTAAACTGTTTTTTTATAAACAAATAGATACACGTGTACTTACCAGGAACTATGTGTCGACAAGAAACGCCTTCTAAGATAATATTTGCTCCTCCGCCTTCCAATATTACATTGCGGATAGGAAGTCCATCAGATTCCTCAAATTTCAACCAATGCAAGAAAACTGGGCACATCGTACCATTGTAAACAATCCTGGCAAAAAAATGACATGGATCTCAACGCAACGCATTGAAATCTAACGATTAGACTGAATACATCCCCCAATCGCCAATCGAATCACATGTTACATCTCGAACAACGGTCATGTGTATGTTGTGTCTGTTGAGCTTTGTATAAACCAGATGTGATAACACATACTACCAAACAATCACATTGTTGAATACATAACAGGATGCTCGATGTTAATAAACGATTACAACATGCAAACATGGAGCTAAATATACAATGTTAAGCGTCAACCAGGAGCAAGGTGATTTGTAGATACTTTTATCTTTTATGCTTTACATGACCTCGTATAGATCGATGTAAGAAGTCCGCGTTTAAGCAAATAGAGATTGGCATTTTACTCAGCTTTGGATCTCATCATAACTTTAACTTCATGCATATTAAATGAAGTCCTGAATAACTTAAAACGTATATTTAGTAATAAGATCGACGTTCTGTAAGGGGCCATTCATAATTATAATCCTTTTTCCAAAGTATGCAAACAGCACGTTTTCTTCAAACCCCCGTCCCCCTGCAAATGTGTGCATCATACTTTATCATACCGCGGTTTGTTGTATTAAATACATTGTTTTCACTTGTTTTTTTTTTGTATCAAACGATGTTTGTTGTTGCACAATTTCTCAAATAATGTAAACAAGGCCATCATCAACGCTCTGACAAAGGAGATTTAGACCACTATAGGAAATAAAAAATCCAGATTTCAGATTTTGAAATGTTGCGATATCCGGAATTTTAAGCGTGCAAAAAATGATGAAAAACAAACCCCCTTCCCCTAGCGTGCCGTTTGCGGACTTTAAAAAAGGATGATAATTATGGATTGCCCTTCACACACTTAGATTTATACAATAAACAACATTTTCTTAATTTTATGTGTTGATGTTGAACTGTATAGAAACTGTAAATATCTTCTATTGCAAATTAAGAAACAACATATGCCAGTGTATAAAGAGTGTGCATAATAAGAGTGATTTACACTAAATACAGAACAATACAGTCAAATCTGTCTTGAAAGACCATCCACGGGAACCACGAAAAGTGGCGTTCATAGACAGGTGACCTTTCAATACATGTATGAAGAGAAGAGAAAAAGTTCTAGCAATTCTTGCCTTTAAAGACAGGTAGTTGCCAAAAAGAGGTGGTCTTTCAAGCATGTTTAACTGTTTTGCTTCCATGACTTCTGGGTGTTGAGAAAAATAATTTGGAAATTCTAACTGATATTAGAAACGAGCAAAGCGAGCCGCGAAGTAGCTAGCGTTAGCTCTTTTTATTGTATGGACATGGTTTTGAGATGCCAGATTGATCAATTTGAAATCGATGGTCCTGGGAGCGACCTTTTAAACAGTAGCCCGAATGTCGTGTGAACTACAGTACACATTAAAGCAAGGACGACATCTAACATCAGTACGATATGTCCTAAATACAGTTCTTTGCTTTGAAAACTAAACGAATGTACTTATAATTCTCTTTTCCCTTGATGAAGGCAAGGATACTTATGCGATGTTGACATTCGGTCTTTTTGCAATTGTATTATATTACGATTTTAAGTGATTTTTAATTATTTTTGTATGAATCAAACATTTCGCTCGTTACATGGCTTTGTCTTTTTCATATTACTTATATTATGCTTAATGTTATTGAGATATATTTAGATTATAATTAGCTAATGAAGAGTGCACTTTAAAACTGTTTTTAAAAACATGCAATGAATGAGTGTTCATGCGCTATATACAAACCATTCACTTCCGGACAGATGCTTCTATATCATACCTTCTTTCAGAATTTGAAATGCCCATCATTTTATACGATTGCAGTGCAGAGCTAGATGTGCTAGAAATCAAATGTAAAATGTTATTTTACTGGATTATATAAAAGTAGTAAACACGAAAAACCAAGACGACATCCAAATGACGTAAGTCCAAGAACAAAGGCAAATACAAGTACAACGTTGGACGTACACAGAACAAAGAATCAAATATTTATTTATTTACTCAAAAAGGAAACATCGCGAACTTATATTAAAACAATAGAAGCAAAACCAGGTGTTTGCGAAATGGTAAGCGTTTCCTGCTACATATGTATCAGCCGCCGCAATGTTCCGTGTCTTTCCGGTGTATGGCAACTCTTTTCACTGTAAGAAAATAAGCATATGTCACCGTAAGAAAATGTCATTTTTTTAATGACGAAAAAGCAATGGAGAAAAAACATAAACAGGATAGGAATAAAAGCAGCAACATTATCATAAAAGCAAAGGTTTAGATCGAGAAAAGTATTTTGAGAATGTATTTTTGCTGATTTAATACTCTTTACTATAGGGCAAAAAAACTTACAGTGGAAAAGGGTTGCCATACACCGGAATGACAAGGAGGCATCGCGGCGGGTGACACAGGAAACGCTTACCATATCACGAACACCTTATTTCGCTTCTAGTTTTTTAATACAAGTTCGTGATGTTTACGTTTTTAGTTAATACATGTATATTTGGTTATTTTGTCTGTATTCGTCCATCATTTTTCTTTTGTTTGCCCATGACCATGGATTTACGGCTTAAAAATATCGTCTTGGTTTTTTTCAAATTTACTAGTGTAACAAGAATGGAAATAATAGTAAAGTCTGTCTGTGTAGATATGATGGGAATAATAATGCACACGAGAAAACCACAACAAAGAGTGAGAAAATCGTAATTGATCCACCGATTGCTTAAGTATAAGAACATACATTTGGGTTTGTTTGTTTGTTTTATTGGGATTTAGCGTACCTGTAACTCGTGTATAGGTCATATCGAGACGGTGTCTGCTTGTGACAGCGCGCACTTATTGTGACTTTATAGTGCTGCCTCACTGAAATATATCATGCCGCAGACACATTGCCATAATACTTCACTTGGACACATTAAACAGACACCGAGCAAACCAGTCCTTCTCCTACCCATTCATATAGTGCTGCGCGTTAAGCAGGGAGTGACAAGAGTGCCCAATTTTAACGTCTTGGGATATGATGCCACCAGGATTCGAACCCGCGACTGCAGATTCTCCTCACCAGTGTACCGACACTAGACGAGCACGCTAACCACTCGGCCACCGCGCCGGTTAACATGTGTTTGGGAGCAAAATATGATTGGAGTAAATTAGTACGTAGGGTCTTGCCGCCAGGAGAGACCATCGTTTTTATTAATGATTATTCATTGTTTATTTTATTGTCAAAATGCAGATTGAAAATTTCAAAATTTAAACGTTTACCTTTCCTTCATACGATTTCTACTTTAAATATAAAAGACAGAAATTACCTATCATATTTATCGGAGGCATGTTTCAGATTGCATTTTTGTATTATTATCATTTGTATGGTTGCCTCTTCTGGTAGCCTAGCCCCGAGGGCAACCTAAGCCCATTAGCATTTTGCTTCCGAGCCTTTCGCGAGGAGCCATTGCTGTGTGTGAAGCACACCGTCATTTATTCCCTATTCTGTTCTGCTAATTATTTTTGAATTATAGACCTAAGAAGATACAGTTTCATACTTACCTGCATTCTAAATGATTGTGTCTGGTGGATATTTTGTCTCTTTATTGTAAATCCGTCCATCCGTCCGTCCGTCTTTTGATAATATTTAATTTTATATAGATTATTATGCCACCTTTGCTAATGAGGACTGGTTTGACCGAAACACGTGTCCAGCAAAGGAATACGTTTAAATTTCCTATTTTGACTACGCGCACATTTTAAATTTTGGCAATACAAGTTTCTATTATTGTAAGGGTGTGATTATGTATATCATAACCATTATGATTTTTCCCCTTTCCCTTTTGGCTCTGTAGCTTTTATTTCGTATAGTCTCGTCTATTCTAAATTCATTTTCCCTTTGCTTTCATTAATGACCGCTACTTCAAAGCAAGATCTGGGGCTCGGGACGGGGTGTCTAACATAGAGTATTAAATATTTCTTCTTATAAATATCATATTAATCGGAGGAATGTTTCAGGTTGCATTTTTGAATTATGTTGAAAATGTTGAAAATGAAAAAAAAAACATCAAAAGAAGACGGAATTTGAATTTTGTTTAGTTGTAATTCCTCAAACAATAACATTTCAGAAAGGATAAATTGCCACATAAAAACGTGTAATCCGACTATTCGGACGGCGGTATTTATATCAAATATTGAATAAAAAACAAAATCAGTCCAAGAAGAAGGTAGCTTTACACTTATATCTTTCTACCATGCGAAAAAGAAATACAGACATATGTTTCAGTTACCCCTAAGTGACTTTAAAATTAATTCATATACACGTACTTTATTGTTATACTTATACAATCAAACCTGTCTTAAACCACTCAGGTGAACCACGAAAAGTGGACTTTATAGACATGTGACCTTTTAAATGCAGGTTTTACTTAGTTTAAATATGAGAAGAAGGGATCTAAACCGTCTGGCTGTTGATTAGGTGGTTATTAAAAGGAGGTGGCCTTTAAGGCAGGTTTGACTGTATAAAATGAGTCAGGGTGTGCGACAATCTCTCATTTCAAGCTTTCCGAGACAGTAAGGGTGAACGATTAATAAAACAATGGCACATGCTTCAGTGAAATGAGATATATTTTGAAGACAATACAGAAACTGTTCAAAATATATGGTATATGGAATAGAGAGCAATAATTGATTTGTTTAATATAATGACTTACCTAAATATATACGAACAAAATATAATACTTAACACAGAGTTAAAGTCTGCGAACAACTTCACAAATTTAAACAGGAAGTTTACATCATCAATATAACTAAGGTAACATTATGTGCTACAGATATAAGCCATATCTATAAATATTGTTATATATGTAAAAATACAAAAATTAAATCTGAAACATGTCTCCGATGAATATGATATTTATAAGAGAAAAGAGCCAATACTCTCAATACTAGAATAGAGGAGACTCCAGTAAATCAAAGCTACAGAGCCCAAAGGGAACCGGTGACAACAAATTAACGATGGTTGTGATATACAAAATCCATACTCCAACAATAATTCAAAATTGTCCTGGCAAAACTGTCAAATGTGGGCGTAGTCAAAACAGGAATTTTTAAACGTATTCCCCTGGACATAAAAGCACGAATACAAAAATGCAACCTGAATCATGCCTCCGATAAATATGATATTTATAAGAAGAAGGAGCCAAAACTCTGTGTGAATTACCCCGTCGCGAACCCCAGATCTTTCTCAAAGCTGCTGTCATTAATGGACGCAAGAGAAGAATAACTTTTGAATAGACAAGACTTCAGATTTCACGAGGATTACCAACGATTATAAATGCCTCCTTTGGTAAGTAAATCTTCTTCAAACTAAAAGCATCTTAAAATATAAATGTATGTCTAAGAAATTTGTAAAGTTTAAAAAGGATACGAAAACAAACTAAATGATTTCTAGATAACACGTACACACACATTTGATACCCTAAATATATAAAAAGAGACCAATAGCCTCTTGGGCTCGCGTCATATTCCATAATCATTGATTCAATTGTTGATTAACGTTTATTGGAAACTAATTTGTTATGTATAAATATACAGAAAAAAAAAACAATTAAACTGTAAGTCACAAGCTTCTATATCTCGTAAGCAAGTCATTAATTAGTAAAGTCCGATAATATGCCATGTACTACTTTTAACAATATCCAATCATTAGACATCTCCTTTGCACACATTATAACAATTAAAATGTATACCAAAGGTCTAAAAAGGTCATTAAATGTCGCATGTCAAATTGGTTAACAATGTCGACCAGTATGGCATACTTTTTATGCTCACATCTTAAAACAATGTGAAGTTATACATAGGTCAAAGCTTAACTGTGAGTGGCTTTAAATTATTATCAAAATTATTTTAAAGAAACAAGTGGATTCTGACTTTAACTGTTGGAATGAGAACTACAATTCTATGTTGACATTACGCAGGTACATGTAATCTGATAGTCACTTATCTGGCCAGCTATACATTGCTCATGTGTATGCATAATCTAACACATACGATAGTCGTATGACACAAATTCTATAGGACTATATTTATTTTTGTCTTTTAATTATGCAAACTTGACCTTAGTATTGTAGCATCGCTTGAGATGCGGACAAGACCTATAAGCAACCCCAAATCTATCGGGACGTGTCGACAGAAATGATAAAACGTCACGAGGACTTCCTAATGAATATTGCTATTCTGTGTTTAGATTCCAAATCAGCGCATTCTGTGTTTACATTTCAGCATAACAACGCATTTGATAAATCTTCTTCACGATATATTAAACAGATTTCTTATTCTAGTAGTAAGTTCATCATCGTCGTCCTGTTGAAAAAAAACCCCAAAACACGATTACTAAGGACTAGCAGCGCTAGCGCTCTCTCGCCAAAAAACACAAAATGTGACTTAATTCAACTCACGGTAAATCTTCCACAATTCCATGTAACCTTTCTAAAAAATATATTTATATTTTGTAAATTTACATAATCAGGAAAAGGGCTAGTTAACTTTTTCTACATTGCACAAACTTAGTATCCTCGATCTAAAATGTACATATGTATAAATAAAACATAGTTACTCTTCTCAAAAATCATTGAAGAACATGCTGATTATTATAGTTGGAATTTGCAGTTTTCAGACACAAAATGGTTTTTATCTTTATGCAATGGCACAAACAATTTAATATGGACCGTCATATTACGTATTACCTAACTGCACTTACAATGGTGTTGAGGTAGGACAGGTCTCAGTCTTGCAGTGACAATGATCCCCCTGACAGAAGTGCCGGTATTTCATTTTTGAACCATCCTTATTATTCCATCCAATTCGTGTTAATTTGCCGTAAGTCAAACACACTATCGTCAGAAATTGCACACATTTCGTAGACCGTCCACGTAAATTTAAAAAGTCCTCAAGATCTGCATCATCGGCATATACAAATCTTGCTTTTTGGGTGTTTCTAAGACTTGCTAGACTGTGCCTTTGTTCTAACCATGTAATCAATTGGTATCCGGGGATAGAAATTGAAACATCAGGAAAGTTAAATATCACATAAAAATGTCCCCCATTGATGTAACAGTCTTCATTGGATCCTGAAATGAAAAACATCCTTAAGGATGACTGCTACTCACATTACTATATCTACCTATTATTTTGTAACTCCTCAGACTTTTTCCTAAATAATACATAAGTATTGTTTTGCCCATTGACCCCATTAATTCTTATAGTATTCTTAAAATATATAACGTACATACTCATCTACCAAAATGGTTTATGATTTGTAATACTCTTTCCTTTTTGTTTGTGGCACCTAAAAATCAAATTTACCATATATATTTATTTTGATAAATCTAGAGTAGTTTTGTTTCCACCAAAAGTTAAAACGCTTATATCTCAGAAACAAGATCATTGACCTATCATTATATTTGCATTATTTAAAAGCATGTATGTCAATTGACTTTTTTATTTAAATCAGCCAATTTGTAATATGAGAATCCCCAGTTGCAATCATCCTTAACTATTTTCAATTGTATGACATAAGTTTGAACTTGCAAATACACTTTCAGAGAAATACAGAACTTTACAAAATACAAATATTTAAAAAAAAATACACAAAGAAATAACATCAACTAAAAGTTAGCTATTGACAAACATACACTATCTTCATCAAAACATCACCACCAGAATGAACCTGTGAACTATGACGGGTTATTTACAAGTGACGTCAAATCAGCCAAATTGGTGAGAAGAACTAAACAAATAGCGTACTACATCAGTTACTTCCTATTTTGACTGCGAGTATATTTAACCTTTTGACAAGAAAATGTTATATTATAGTTTGGGTGTAGTTCTGTCCATCATAAACATTGCTATTTTGTCCCTCTTCTATTCTTTGGCTTTTAATCTTTAATACACCGAGGTCTTGTCTGTTCTAAACTCTCCAGGTATAGCTTTCAATCAACAGTCATCAAATGGTCGCTACAACAGGCTGGATGGAATCGACAGAACGAGAGACATTAAAAAACAAAAATAGTCGCAACACAAAATGCACCACAAGAATGAAACGAAATATTTTTGGATGTACGCGTTTTTGATCTAGCCGTCTTTTCTTTGTTGTTTTGTTTTGTTTTTTGTTTGTTTTGTTTATCGTTCACACCCTATGTGTTCTATTGAGTGTTGTTGTCTTTATAACTAAACGTTTTAAACCGGTGTAAAGTCGAGTAATGATCCTCACGGAATACTGATGGGGTCCTTGTTCGACGTAGAAAACGTGACATCCCACTAGAAATAGTTCCCTTCGTAAAGAACAGTGACCCCTATAGCAAAAGAAACATCCTTTCAGATTCTTACATATTTAATTTACTTTTGAATTTTTGTTTTTTTGAATGGGTTTCTTTTGTTTTTTCCCAGTTAATTAAGGTTGAACGATGACCCCCATCACATTCAATTGAACTGTCTTGGATGTACATGTTTTTAATTTAGCCCTCTTTTCTTAATTATTTTTTTTATTTTATTTTGTTTGTATATCGTTCACACCTTATGTGTTCTATTGAGTTGTGTTGTCTTTTGTGTGCCAATTCTTTACGAGGAATTTTAAGTTAGTAGGATTTAACTATTTCTGATTATGGAGGTGTGTACACTCTACTAGATAAGTTACATTATATGGATATGAACAATTACACTATTTCAGATAGAAAACTTTGATATCTTGCACTGAATCTCTGTTGAAGATATTGTACATGCTATATATACGGCGGTTTAATGCATACCTTTGTGCGTAGCACGAGGTTGACATTACATCTCGAAGGTTTACACATCTTCACGCCAATCAATAATTGTGGCAATATAATAGTGTTATTATACCGATTGCAAGGTACACTGTTTTCCTCAATGACAACAATATGCTATTAAACGAATTATAATTATAATCAATTCCATCTAAGCTGCAATTCCATAAACGCCTCAGCGGACAACATAAGCATTTGAACGTTCAACATTCCGACTCAACGGGCAATATAAACATTTTAGAGGGCAACACTATTCTGGAGAAGTAGAATTCGGCAAAAGTGCGGGTGGCAACAAGTATATGTCTAGTCACGGGTTGTATTTTAGACAGATTAGAAATGTACATATCAGTCTGTTGAATAATACATCCCATTGTTGAGTATAAAACATGTGCCCAGCCAACGTTATATATGTGTTTGAACCATTGAAGCGGGGAGAATATGGGTTGAATGATAATGGGAAGGAACACAGAAAAGAGAAAATGGTCAGGAGGGAAGGAAGGAAGAAAGGATCAAATGAAGAGAGGAATGAACAAAAAAAGAAGACAAAGTCTCAGGACGAAAGGACGGAAAAACATAATGAAATAAAGATAAAGGGAGATAAGTAGCAGGAAGAATTGAAGAAAGAAAGGATCGAATGAATGAATAATAGAAGGACGGAAGGAACAAGGAAAGTGAGAGAAAGACAGGAAGATATATTATAATAAAACACAAAATGACAGTCAGGAAGGAAATAAATATCGAACGACGACAGAATGGGAGAAGGGAATGATCGAAGGAAAAAAGATTTGTAGGAAAAAAGAAGGAATGATAGGAAGGAAAGTTAAACATCGATTATACCATTTTAGTTATGAGGTGTCGATTTAATATGGAGTCGTTTTTTTAAAGGTGCTACATGTACAAAAACCAATGCCAAGGGTAGACGTGACATCCTTTTATTGCGAGAGGGAAGTCACTTTTCTACGTAGAAAAATGTCAAATGGAGCATTATCCTACGCGGGTCATAATTCCACTATACACCAGATAAATTACTTCTAAATTACTTGAATGACACAAGAAGAAATAGGACCAACAACAGGATGATCGGGATAAACAGAACGGGGGCCATTGGCAGACAAATAATAGCTGCATCAAACAAGTATCTAACAAACTATAGCCGTTTAAAAAAAGCACCATCGGAATGAAGGTACAACCACAACACGTGAATTAGAAAATGATGTCAACCAACCAAAATGTGGGATGACCTCGCTCATGAATCGAGGAAAAGAATACATTTTGAATAATGTAGATAAAAAAGGAAACATCGCGAACCTCTATTAAAACAACTGGGAGCAAAAACAAGTGTACACCAAATAGTTATAATGTAAACATTAAGTAATTATACTCTTGGACCATTTTTCAATCAGAATTAAATACATTGTCTTGCATTCGGACAGCTAAATCGAAACACGCAATAATCACTCACCACCACCATTTGTTTTGCTGCAATCACATTCGTCTGAATTACCATGTGTACTGGCATCTGGAGTACATGAAAAAGACGAAACGGAGAATGAAATGGTAATATGGATGATAATATTCGATAATACTTTTGATGAATATCTAAGTAGACATAGTATGCGCAAACATGTTAATAATAATAATTTCACCCTTGTATTCCCTTTTTTGTTGAAATGTTATTGCCAATGTATTATTCGTATCATCGGTTTACACACACAATATTACACAAGTCCTTTTTTTATCTATTTTAAAACATTTATTAATCATGCATTCGTATTCTCTGTTGCAACAAAATTTATTTATCACCTTATGTATTTATTTTCATGATTGCAAGCCTCATATTTATATTAAAAAAAACGTTTTTTCTCGTGCTTCCTTGATTTAAGTTTTCACATACGTTAATAGTCGCTCCGTCGTTCTCTGATGAAACAAAACCGGAATTTTTTTTTAAAAAAAATACGTTATAACACGTGCATGAGCATTTGTTGTTTCAACGTTACGAGTCCTGCCCTCGTATTCTCCATTTCAACAAACGCTTTTACTTTAATTCCCTAGTACATGAAATATGTTATATCCTCAACGTTATTACTCATTCATTGGTATATTCTTTTTAGACAAACGTTCTTAGTCACGTGATTATAGTCTCTATTTCTACAAAGTCATTACTTATGCCGTATTTACTCGCACGTTCGCAATATCGGGTTACATGAAACAAGCTGAAATAGGATCAACAGAAGAACAAAGGTTATTGACAAACAAACAATAGCTTCATTAAATATTACCACCAGAATGAACTTGCAAGCTGAGACGGGCATTTGAAAGTAAGTAAATCGAAAAACCAAGACGATATTCTAGGCCGTAAGTCCATGGACATTGGCAAACAATAAGAA
>JAUMGZ010217142.1:0-11666 GCA_032359645.1 Pododesmus macrochisma
TACACGGGACCGCCAGCTTAGCGTCCCCTCCGAAGGACGTGCAGATCTTTGTCTGGCCTCTACCCTTCAACCTGTCCAGAGGAGTTCGGTACATCAGGTTTTAGTTCGACCACTAGTTTTTGTATGTACATGTACATGTACTTTTATTTTTATTTTCTGTTCATCTATTGGTGACCCGTTTCCGCTTTAAGTTTGTATTTTTGCCTACAGGCTTTTTAATATATGATGTACGTGTTTGATATGATGGCTACATCACATGTACTTTAACTTTATAATCCCAGTGATGATACATGTTGTGAAACGAGTTTGTTAAGTTTTATCTTTATTCATTCAAACTTTAAATCGGTGCACATGTGTCACAACACTCTGTCCTGTTAAACAGTATGAATGGGAATGAGTGGGAGTATGTAGTAAAACTAAGACTTTCTGTATATATAAAACCACTAAAAATACTATGTCAAACACGAATTGCTCGTTAGTGGGCGTTTCCCATACAAATTGTTACATTGTGCTCTTTTATTTATTAACTAATTTTGCCGCATGTAAAATTTTTAAAGGAGAAACTTCCAAAAAAAATCACCTCTTCAGATCGCAGTAAAAGTGTAGTGAGTGTTTACTTGTAGTACTTACCGTAATTTGATGATGATTGATTGCCACTCAGGAGTGTTCCTTATCTGTTTAGGTCATTATATTTTGGTGTATGCATGTGTCTGCGGGTTGATTGCTAGACTCTTAAGCTAGTTTGTATTTTTTCTTGACTATCGAACCTAGATCTGGAGTTCGGAACGGGGGTGTCCCACACAGAGTGTTGGCTATTTCCTCTTAAAAATATCATATTTATTGGAGGCATGTTCCAGATTGAATTGTTGTATTATTTTCACCCTTTTAACCACATGCATGTTTATAATTGCAAACATATAGGGGAAATATCAATACGATTTAGTCACAAACAGATCAACAAATCCTTTCATAAAAATGTCAAAGATATTTCAGTATTGGCATTTTTATTATCCTTCAAATTGTTTTAAGTTTTTTTTCATATACACATTTGTTTTTGCTCGTTTCCCTGATATATTTTTCCTTAATGTCCATTTTACTTGGCCTTTTATTGTAACTCGATTTAATATTACTAACTACTTAATTGATAATTATATATGTATTTAAATTAGGTTGTAAAATATTTTTACCTTACGGTCGTCCGATAAGGCTGTGTTGGGGCAAACATGTTGTGTCTGTGGCTGTACTCGCTACAAAAATTCCAGAAAGAGTGCTCACATATCCGGCTAAGGCCTCGGGTAGCTCACCAATCTCGTGCTCGAATGCCTGCGAATATATAAGTACACAAAGATATTTTAATTATCATGTCAACTAAATGTATTGCCATATAAAAATAAAGTAATAAACAGATTTTGATTGCTGGGCTACGTTTGGGTTGGTGCCACTTTTCTGTGACTGATGAACTGAAGTGAAAGTCAGGCAGGTTGAATGACCAGGCAATGATCAGCACGTCCTTCGGAGGGGGTGCTAAGCTTGCCATCCCTTGTACAGGGATTAAATTAACCCCCTGACACTATAAAGATCCCAGATTGTCAGAGAAATGGCTTATGTCCTTTAATCCTAAAAACCTAATCGTAATATAAGCGAGCTACCAGAGTTCGAGTTTAACCACGAAAAACTGTAAATGGAACGAACATGTAAGTAATATTATATCATCTTCTTCTGTACAACTAGCCGTCCTCCGTAAATTAAAATATATTTATCCAGAAAAAACTTAGAAAATTATATCTTACATTTATCAGACCACTCCTGGAGTATGCATCGGAACTGTGGGATAACTGTGGCACGACAAATGAAGACCGACTAGTACGGGTGCAGTTGGAGGCGGCCAGAATCGTCACAGGGCTACCAGTGTACACAAAATTAGAAAACATTTACAGGGAAACAGGGTGGGTTGCAGTCCTGTTTTAAATCCCCCCCCCCTGTCGGCAGTGATTATCAGCATTATGCAAATGAGCGCGTGCATTTCGTACGGTCTGCTCATTTGTTGGAACAGCCTGTAATCCTTGTCATTGTTTTGAATGACGGCGTTGATTCCTTGCACCTCAAAAATACGCAGACAGTCGAAGAGAAAATAAAACATGTATTCAACGTATTCTACGTCCCGAAAGACTTCGACATAAGAAAAAGGCGTGTCACCAAAGAATAAACGAACATATGAAAGTTGATCACGTTTATCTAGCTTCACCGGTCCGGAAAAGAAATGAAACCAGCCGATCGGCGCCTGGCGGAGAACCACGATCAACTAGGATAAGTAACGACCGTGGCAATGCATGAAAGATGAATTAGGCGAATATGAACTATCAGCATATATTTTTAAGGTTAGTTTAACATTTAATATATGAATCGTCTTTTTACTGTTTCTGAAAAATAGAAATTCCTACGATTTTCGGTCATCCATGCCTGCCACATGTCTAAAAAGTAGGTCATATTTCACTTGCATCAGCTGTTCGGGATAACATTTTCGATTTGACGTAATTATAATTTTGATATAAGAAAATTTAATTTAGAAACAAAGATAGCATGCGCATTCTGATTACTGTACAGTATTGCATTTTCATAAAGATAAAACAACCGTTCCCCTTTTCAATTTCAGTTTCTAACACATTACTGTACGCCTCTACGATTTTCCGAAAATATGCATCTGGGTGTCAAAAATTAGGTCAAACTGCGATAGTAGATTGTTAATATGTAATAAACGATTGAAAAGACGCGTAAAAAGCTTCGTGTTTGTCTTAGTTCTTGTGAAATACTCAGTCTTGACCCTATTTTTGGAAGTATTGTTGTTGATCTTTTAAGGAGGTTGCCATGTTTGAAACAGATGGTTTGTGTAAATACATTTGTCCAGTGATGAGGTACTAGATATTCCGTAGGGGGTGAATAGGAACAGCCAGGAAAAAAGCAGATAAACATGGCGGGAAAATGGGGCACGAGCATGTTTTCTCGTCCAATTATACGTGGTTATTGACCAATACAATCGCCGCCCTTTGAGTATGACTGGAAGACGTTCATGAAAATGCCTGTGCCTAAATAACACTCCTCCCATATACAGTTCCTACGATCCACAAAATCACAGGTATTCCAAGGTTTAGACAGAAAGTATCTGAAAGCTCAACATCATTGGAAAAACTAAAGAGAATTAGGACATATTCTTCAACTGCATAGCCTGAGGTTAATTTCAGACTACCACTGCCGTCTGCAATTCCGTCATCACTGTCTCCGCAAAATAAATATACGAAATGTCTACCATTAGGTAAACAATGTTAAACAAAGTCAAAACTTTTTTATCATTATCATGATGATTAACGTTTTAAATTTTATTGGTTTGACTGTTTATCCCACTTTGTAAAGTCATTCTGGTGGTGACTTATTGATGAAACTGTTGTTTGCTTTTCAAGAACTTGTGTTCTGTTGATCCTATTTCTTCTTGTTTGTTTGTCAATAACTTGTGTTCTGTTGATCCTCTTTCTTCTTTTTTGTTTGTCAATAACTTGTGTTCTGTTGATCCAGTTTCTTCTTGTTTGTTTGTCAATAACTTGTGTTCTGTTGATCATGGCCTATTTCTTCTTGTTGTAGTGGACAATAGAAGTTAGTCCTGGTTCTTTGATTGTTAAATAATTTGATGCATGTTTGAGATTACAATTTTGTATTCCATGAGCCCCCCTCCACCCCACAAAAAAACCCCAAAAACAACAACAACGAAAAACTAGAAAGTTAGAAACTACTAAATCACAATTCAATTCTTAAATAAGGAGTTTTGGTAAGTAATTAATGAGACAATATGATACGCCTAAATTTAGGGAAGTTAATTCAAACCATCAGGCAAATTATCATAATATACTTATAATGATCGAATATTGGTATAAAAGAACTTGATGAATGTATTTTATCATATGTAATTATTAAATTCAAAAAAAATATGTTTACATCAATACAGGATGTATTTATATCAATACAGGATTATATAAATATAGGATGTCTTTTTGTTGTGTTTCAGAGACCTACTATCTTCATTTATTTACAGAATAACTCTTGCTGACTAACATTTCAATAAAAATGGTATGAGGGAGCAGGCAACGACACTTGAAGGATATAAGAGATAAAGTTTTGTATTCCCAAAATACAAGAAAGGGGGTAACACTGTCCGAGAAGTTAAAGGTGGTTGTACCTAATGTATGTAAAATATCTGATTTATCATATTATTAATATTTGTCCTGTTTCAAGATTTCACAAAAACGCATGTTTTACAAGATGGATAGTGAGCGCACAAGGTCCAATTTTTTACTTCATTTGCTTTACTTTGCTAGACACCTTATCGTGGTAGGGAGGTTTGCGTGTCTTGATGACCTGGATAGCTATGCTGGCGGGAACTTGAGTTTGTGGTAGGGTCATCCAAGTCAGACAGGTTGAAGGGTAGAGGCCAGACAAAGATCTACACGTCCTTCGGAGAGGACGCTAAGCTGGCGATCCCGTGTATAGGGATTTTTAAATTTATTCGTAGAATGAATATTTTTAGGGCTTATCGTTATATGTTCTAAGGGAGGCAACTCCTATTGTATTGTTAGCAGATCGACGACTCGGAGATAAGATTATCATAGAGAGCGCTGTATCATTATATCCTGTTTATTCATCATTTGTTTGGCGTCTTTCAAAAATCGCAAGACCAATATCACAAGCCACCACCCTCCCTACAACTACTTTACAAGATATTTATTCATCTTCTGGTTGTCTACCTCGTCTATCTTTGTTTGTTATTTTACTATGGACATTTACACATTATGTTATCAAGTTTTTTATCAGTATTTGAAATTAAATTTATCAATGCCATTTTTCGTGTAGCAATTGATATGAATGTTATTGTGCCAATACGGTTAATTTTATGTTTTAACTTGATATTCACGTAAGGTTTATGATTGTAATTTTACGATATATAATGTCAATATGGTTACTACGTGTTCACCACAAAAGCTTGTAAATGCTTTTTATTGATGGCGTTATATAGAACCTCATCTTTGTATTGCCTTTATTTATTTTATGTTTATTTTTATTGCATAATATTATTAGTTATCTTGTGATGAATGCTAATTTTACACCTGTCATTTATTAGATTCAATCAATAGCCTTTTCGATTCTATTCTGAGTTCAGTCCTTCAATAGTTTTATTCCACAAACTACGAAATACAGAACGAGCATTCCTTCTCCGAGATGCGGATCTAAATATAAAGTTAAAAAAAGATAGTATACAAAGAAGTGTTGCAAATGCGGGCCGATTCCAGACCAATGTCACTTTCATCTGATCCATCAGAATCGGACCAACTTTGAGATTGGATTGGCTTAAATTGATGTGGTGCTACAACATCTGTGAGCGTGGGCTCATATGCAATGCCACCTTTATCAAACGTTGACGAATCAGGTGTTATAAATCATCATTGTCAGGCGATTCCGAAGAATCACCGCTGCAATCAACCTCGAATTCTCTACACATTTCGCTAGCGTTCGCAATTGTTTGACCGCACGTATGACGTCACACAGTAATAAGCGATTTCTACCGGAAGTAATTCACGAGGCTGTTATTGATTTTTTAGGCAGGTGAAAAAAAGATAAGATTTAAGTCGCATTTCTCAGTAGCTATATGAGGATAACGATCTTCGGGCCGGGTATTCGGAAATTTTTTTAATCATTATTTGGATAACAATGAACAAAATGATAGTCTTTAAACGGAAAAATCATGAACCGATCGGCACAATGACCTAATTCACGTACATTTAAATTTTTTTTGTAACATTATATCATGACTCAGCAAGTTTTAAAAAACCAAATAATTAGACTTAATATTGTTTATGTATAAACCCACATGAGAATTACCGAACAATTTCTGGTGGGCTTCCAAAGTTTACCCTTGTCCATTATTTAATAATCAAGTCCGGATCCGCATTAACTTAATATTCTGTCTGTTTATTTCGATTTCTTTTGACACTAATTCAGGATTTCGAAAATTCCACGATAATCTCAGGTAATTAAAAAAAAGTTCATTGAAATTTACTACGAGAATTCCGGGTATTTTAGAAATGTCATAATTTTACTGCCATTAGAAAGTGCATACGTTTAAAGCCCCGTAACATGCTCTATTTAAATCAACACTTATACGGGTGGTTATATACATAATGATTTATTGTACACTATGAACACGCGGATTTGTAAGGGTGTTATTTATTGACGCCATATATGTTTTTAATTGTTTGTTTCGAAATACAGTTACATAAAACAATACATCAAACCAACCGACAACGTAAGAAATCAACTTAAGTAATTTATTTAATATGGGATCATTGGTTTATCCTGAAATGTAATCTGCACTTTTCGTCTTTTTTAACCTGTAGTTAATGCATTGTTTCGCAAGGCAATACTTTCCTCTTATAAATATTATATTTATTGGAGGAATGTTTCAGATAGCATATTTGTATTTTTACAAATTAATCCCAGCATTCTCGACTAAAGTCGATCTCTATAAGATAATGCTTTCCACTGTGTGCTTTATTCTCGTGATGAAGTATTACTGTACACTTATCGAAGTAAACTATGTCAAGCCGTTTTGATATAATTTACTTTTTCACTTAATTGTAAATCGTTTATACTTAAATAAAAATCGTTTACACTGAAATGAAATAAATGTCGTTTCGAATCCCCCTTTCAATAATGCCCAAGTCCGCACAGTTTACAATCGTATTCATACTAAATAACTTTAAAAGTCTTTCTAAAGCATTAAGAGTTTCTTTTGTAATCAATATGTGCAGAATTGCAGTGCAGCTTTCTGGTAGTAATCTCCAAGGGCATTTGTCACTTCCTCACCTGTCCTACCTGCTGTTAATTGGACTTTACACAAAGGTAATAGTCTTATCAATAGATGGATCATGAATCAGCATATGCTTTAAATATACACGTATGATTTTGAAACACTGTTAATAAAACAAAGACATTGACATATTGCTTTTTTAATTTTTATGTAATACTGGTTCTTTGTTAATATTGATATTACAAGATAGTGCGGGGCAATCCCATTTCATAACAGAAGTACATATGTCGCATGTCGTATTTTATTCAACTTAAATGTAGAAAGAGCCAACACTCTGTGTGAGACACCCCGTCCCGAACCCCAGATCTTGCTTCGAAGCAGCTATCTTTTGGTTTTTCTCCTTTGGTCTTTTGTCGCGATATCGATGAAATATTCTGGAAGTGAAGTTAAACTCTAATTAAACACCCCAAGATTAACAACAAACTGTTAGTAAGGTTTGTGTTTATATAAAAAATACATAAGCATGTAATTAGTAAAACGTAGTTATAAGAACCTGCGTAGGTATGTAGAAGATAAAGAACTTGTAGAATTCAACATATTGGTTTATAAATTTAAGGAAGAAAGTAAGTAAAGTAAAACAGTTAATATGTGAGTAATAAACAAATAGTCCGAACGTAAGTAGGAGGCGAACAAAGCGGCAAGTAGTTAAATAAATGCGACGATAGGTTGGTAGGAAGGTTAATGAGTACGCAAGTAGTAAGTAAGTTGGTAACTAAATAGGTAAACAAATAGGTAGGTATGTAATGGGTTTACAATTAAGTAAGTAGGTACATGCAATTAAGTAAGCAGGTACAGAGGTACACAAGTAAGTAGGTACGTAAGTAATTAAGTAGGAAAGTAAGTAGGTGCGAAAGTAATTAAGTGAGTGAGTGAGTGAGTGAGTGAGTGAGTGAGTAATTAAGTAAGAAAGTGAGTAAGTAAGTAAGAAAGTAAGTAAGTAAGTAAGTAAGTTAGTAAGTAAGTAAGTTAGTAAGTAAGTAAGTGGGTGGGTGGGTTTTGGTAGGTAGGTAGATAGGTAGGTAGGTAGGTAGGTAGGTAGGTAGGTAAAAAAGTAAGTAAGGTCACACGATAATTACATGTAGTAATTACTTTAGTACATTTAAGCAGCTAAGGAAGTATTTAGTAAGTAAAATAAGTAAGGAATAAGTTAGAAAAAAATGAAGGAATAAATAAACATAAGCATTTTATTAAGTGCAAGTAGGTAAGTAAGTGAACCAGTAAAAAGTTAAGTAAGAAAGCGAGTAAGTAAGTGAGTGAGTGAGTGAGTGAGTGAGTGAGTGAGTGAGTAAGTAAGTAATTGAGTGAGTGAGTAAGTGAGTGAGTGAGTGAGTAAGTAATTGAGTGAGTGAGTGAGTGAGTTAGTGAGTTAGTGAGTGTATGAGTGAGTGAGTGAGTGAGTGAGTGAGTGAATGAGTGAGTAATTGAGTGAGTGAGTGAGTGAGTAATTGAGTGAGTAAGTAAGTAAGTAATTAAGTGAGAAAGTGAGTAAGTGAGTGAGTGAGTGAGTGAGTAATAAAGTAAGAAAGTGAGTAAGTAAGTGAGTAAGTAAGTAAGTAAGTAAGTAAGTAAGTAAGTAAGTAAGTAAGTAAGTAAGTAAGTAAGTCAGTCAGTCAGTCCACAAAATATGATATTCATAAGAGGAATACTCTGTGAGACACCCCCCTTTCCGAACTCAAAATCCGGCTTCGAAGCAGCCGCCATTAATAGGAAGCGAGTATGTAGGTAAAAAAGACAGGAAGAAGGTAGATGAACAACTATACCGAAATGCCACGGAAACATCGCGACGGCTGACGCATGTGTAGGTTGAAACGCTTACTCAATCGCGGGCACATAGTTTTTCTTTCATATTTCCATGTCCATGGACGTTTTGAATATCATCTTGGTTACTTTAGTAAATAGTTAGTGTTAGTGAATGCGTAAGCGACATTAGCAAAAAACATCATATCTCTATCATTTACTATTAAGAACACACTGACAAGTAAATACTCTGGAAGGCATCCTAAACCGTATAAAACAAACTTATCAACCAGGATATCTAAATACTAATCTAAATAATGATATTTATTTAATATGTAAAATCACTTGCGCGTTGTCGTTCTCGTGTTTTTGATGTTTCTGAAAAAGACAACGTTTTAAGACCATAGGGTATCTAGATCTATGTGTTTGTTTGAATGTAATATAGAGTGATGTCAAATCTTTTATGGTTGCGATTAAGTAAAAACAGTTAAAATCCATAAGAAATTGGAATTAAGACGGTAACGTTACCGAGAAACTATGTGATATATATAATGACAACCGTCCCGCATATAATGACGCTACCTTATTTTCTCCTTGGTCTCTATAAATATATCTGATTCGTACTATATTTGAAATATTCTTGACTTAAACGTCCCCTCAAAGATGTACCGGTCTTTGTATGACTCTTATACAAGATTACAATTTAAACGTTTGCTATTACCTTGATAATGTTCTACCAGTTATACATAATCTCTAGTCGGGAAATCGCTAAACTATAAACCCAGCGCCCGTATCACAATGAATAAGCAGAAAACATAATCATTGTTAACATATTTAGCTTTTTCGCTAAGCGGCAAAGAGCTAGAACTGAATCTTTATAGTTAGACATTCTACCTGATTATCCTAGTGTGCGGATGTTTAAAGTCGGCAAGGATAGATTTATATCTTTAATTTTGAATTAGTAAAACTGCTTGGTGTTTATTTTTGGACGTTTGAGAGTTTATTTTCATATACAACTTCGCTAGCTGATTTTGAATATGTTATGAGTGCTATGTCAATTTAAAGATCCGGATAAATAAAACAAATTGTCATGACTTTCTTTAAAAATGTCGATCCGCATGAATAACTAGTCCTGAGGATTGTTGTGATTACATTTTTTATCCTTTTTTATTCTATGGCTTAATCGATTGATGCGGATGTTGTTGGTTTGTCAATGTCTTCCATTCAAATGTTTCAACTCATCCCTTTTTCAATTTGTTTTTGATAATTGATGATTATGATGATATTATATATTGTGTTACACGATACCTGCTCATGCTAGTTCTTTAAGGATTTTAAAGTAATTTTCTGATATCTTGTTTTATTAATATCTCTAGTCATGCTTGCTTTGTAAGTAAAACTTCGACATTTTAAACCATTAAAAGAAAAGACAATAAAAAACCAATCATAAAATGAGTATAAGTGAACTTAAGCTACTGCGGTTAAAATAGAAAAGTTCTCATTGAATATTGTAAGGCAACTTCATGTGGTCAAGATTATAAAGAAAGTCATCAACGGAAGGAAATACGAAAACACGCGCTTCCGACCGTTCTATCTCCCTTTACTCTGCTTTTTCAATTTCACTTTCATTATTACATGTATAAATTAGAATATTTCCATAGGTTTATACATTGTATGAAATCAATACTTCCCTAACTAAGACAAACAAGAGTTTATTAGTGACCTAAATAGAAAAGTCTATTAGCACAACAATATAAAGCTAAAATGTCGGAAATATTTCCTTTTTAAAAAAATGCAACACCTCAAAACCTAAAATTTCACTTACAAATGGTTGCTACTTTTTATCACTTATAAACTTTTATTTAATTGCAAGGTTAAATCCGCATTGATTAACACACAGGGTGTTTGAAATCCGCATTCAATAGGTTCCGGTCAGCTAAATCGTGTCTCCAGTTTTTCTTAAGGGGTTGTGTGTGGGATCAACGGTGGGCTGACTACCGTACATCCTCAATGGAAACCCCCTACAAAAAGTAGAAAATCCACAACAAAGAGTATAAATATATATTAAACCAAATGAAAAATCAGATATCATTTGTTCAGTGCCCAAACTACATTTATATTGCAGTTTATCTTTAAAAAAATGTTCTTAGACATGAATAACAAAACAGGTAATTGTTTCAATATATTTTATCTACAAAATTCATGTTTGAATAACACTGTAACAGCTTGCGCGTACAATGATACGAACGTTTCCAAGATAATTATATTTTTGATTTGTTGATATTTTTATACTTCTTCATTTATAATTATAAAATTCGTATACATTTTCATTTATGATCCGTGAATAGTGCAGTTTTATTTATTTTATAAAACAACAGTGTTAATGTACACTTATTATATCTAAAGATAGGGTGACATTAATTTAGAAATTCAAATAATAGGTAAAATCATGTTTAAAACACTGTAGTACTACATGTAGTTAGAGGTTTTTTTCTCTCCATATTCTGCTTTGCTGTCTTTTTGTTTTCACAATTGTATCTCCAAAACGATTTAACGTCGATACTCAACCGGAGATTATGTGTAGTACTTGATAGTTAAGACGACACGCTTACCATCCGGACACTGTAAAAATAGCGTGCATACAACACACCCTAATCGCTTCAATTTCTATTAATAACATTCAGTGTTATTGAAGACGGAAGAAGATGTATTTATGGACTTAAGTATATTGTGTAGTTGAAGTAGGTACACTTACATGTATTGGGAAACATCCTATATTTCGGGATATCATGTATTCCGATCAATATATCAAATTTTAAAATCAGTTTAGCTTTAAAGCATTTTAAACTTTTTTTATTCTTTTTCTGAAGGTTTAGTTTTTTTGTTACTGTGTATGGTGGCGTTCTTTGAAAGTTGTTCATCTTTACCAACATCTTCTCTAGCTATTAGGAATGCCAAGGATATACGACAGAAACTGGAAGGATTTCAGGAAATAACTGAAGCATTCAAACAGAAATAC